>CAJUYI010001700.1:0-12924 GCA_910591695.1 Galerucella pusilla
CATCGGGGTCAACAGACTATTCAGTTTCAGTTTATAAGTCAACAAGAGTTGTAGTCGAAATGTTTGAGGAAATCCATCTGGCATGACTCCATAGAAAATATTAAACACATTGACTCCGCTAGCATACATATTGTTTTAACAATATAAATCAACGAGGTAAAAAAGAAAGAGGAGAGAACAAAACAGTGTAAAGAATCATCGAGCAAAGTGGCTTCTGAATATGGCCGACTTCCATAAAGAAACCAGAGGCGCACATTGAATTATCCAATTTGGGGAAAAAAAAAATTCTCATATGCATCAGTTTAAGGTGGCATTTTTTGATGTTAGAGAATTGATACCAGATTTTGGTACATTCAAAAATTGTACAACTCAATATCAACTTACATTTATATTAATACTCATGAATAACCTTTCTAATGCTGGAAATCACAATTTTTTTAACGTGGATTTTCTTCAATTTGACACATTTCAGTATATTAGGCAATCCAGTGACCTGTCAAATACAATTCAATATGGCGACACTGGGCAAACAAATATGATTTATTAAATTGTAGACCGTGGATTTTGGTATACATAAGTGTTTATTTTGGAGAAAGGTGCTTTTATTTTGCTTTGGTGTCTCTATACTAATAATATACAATGAAAAGTTCAGTTTTACATAACTTTTAAGCTGGGTATATCAACCTATATATAAACATTATTTTTTTGTTAGTGGTTTTTAGACTATCAAGAATTATTGGTTAATATTTACGGGTAAGTACACACTGACTAAAACATATACAATATTATAATGAAAGTGAAACTTTCATGAAATTGCTGGCATTAATACTTAACTTGCTTGAATTGGAAGATATCACCTGCAGTATTTAACTTTTATGCTTACGGATTTCAGGAGTGAAACACCTACTTCAAAATGCCAACAACTTGTATTGTAGTCGGTTGTGGGAGCCGTTCAAACCGAGACCAAGTAAGCTTTTTTAAGGTCCCAGCTGTTTTAAAGCGTAGAGAAATGTGGTTATAGAAGCAATCAATAGAGATGATTTAACAGAATCAAAAATCAAATATCAGGCTGTATGTAGCAGATATTTTGTTCAGTTTTGTTCAATAACAATATTTATAAAAACTAAGAAAAGTGATATATTCTAAATAAAAAATACTAATCAAATGAACAATATACTAAACACTAATGAAATATACTAAATTGAAGCAAAATATACTAATAAATTCGACTTAAAAGTGTTGAGCACTGTTTATGACTAAATAGACAATACAAAACTAACCTATCTGTCTAAATTGTTTGCCCTGCACTGCCATATTAGGTCACGTGATCTGGATTGCCTAATAAAGGTTACCTATATTGACACAAGAATTGATGACTAATGTCACTAATGTGGCTTCTCAATATGGCGACTTCCGTCCAAAATTGGTTACCTAAATCACTACAACGCTTAACTTCCCTCCTTTTTTTACCTCGTTGATATCAATCCAATTTGTAAATTTGGAGAGTGACACTAAACGTCACTTTTATGTGATAAATGAAATATTACGTTTATCAAATATTTCGAAATACATTCACTACCCATTTCGTCAACGACGTTCTCGATAAAATTTTCATGCTATTCAATTAAACTGTGTTTTATTTTTAAAAGAATACTTATTCGAATTGAATTGCAGTTGGCAATCTGCATGCAATTACCAACTTTTTTCAGTAACTCAGTACACGGGAAATTCAATGGACAGAGTTTAATAATTTGGTATATATTGCAGGGTATCTGAAAAGCAAGAGCTTTATAGCTATTTCACCCTTGATGGCTTATTTTACAACTAGCATATCTTTTTATCTACTACATCGTTATAAATATTTTACTATTGGACGTAAAATACTTATAGATAAAGGCAATTTTTAGCTATCACTTTTTGAAACAGCTCTTGAATTGACGCGCCAGCAAATTAAAAATGTATTCCAAATCCTGACTGCACGTTCTAGCTGTAAGTAAATATTTGCTTACGTTTGGAGAATTAGGAAGTGGTTGTAGTTATTCATTCCGTTATCTAAACTCGATAACTTTCCAGACTAATTTGAAGTTGGGATCCAAGTACAAATTTCATTATTTTGGAGTTTACAAGAGCAAACTCCGTACCCTTTTACGACATATCCCTGGAATAACTCCTCTTCCCAACAAGAGGATATAAAGTAAGATTCTTGAATTCAAGTTCAAATCCAATTAATCCAAATGTGAGTATGAAATTTCATTTTTCTTTAATAATAACTAAGTATGTATGTTGCTTCCGGCAAACAATTTCAATTTTGCTACAAGTTTTGTTTACAACTGTTTTGAAGGTTATTGTATATATGTATATTTGTAGCTACTTTATAACACTTTTTGTGGACTAAATATAGGAAATAGTTCTGTGCATGGGCGTAGCAAAGGATTTTTCACATTAATATATTGAGCAAAATGAAATCATTCATTTCTTATCAACATATTTAAATGGAAAATAATAAATAATAAGCTTGCTTGAAAAGGGTACTCTTAATTGATAAGCAAATAAAAATTAAATACAATCATAACAAATTAGCCCCCAACGCGGGATACTGAAAAACTCGTAATAAAACACATTAAGTTTATCAAGCTTTGCATTGTTAAAATAAAAGCAGAATGGGAAGAATGACGCTCACAGATGGGAAACAAATAGGAACAGAAGGTTGATCAGAGGAAGAACGAGAAGAAAGAAGACATGGAATCGGTGATGTGCAAGTGCAGTATTTGGTTGGGGACGCGAGATAAGAGAGAAAAGATAAATTGTATAATTGATTAAAATTTGGAAATTTATCAAAAGATGCCATAGAAGATATAAAGTAAAAGTAAATATACAAAGTGAGTGATTTCAAAAACATATCTTAATTTTCTTCAATAATAACTATGTTACTTCCGGCAAACAATTTCAATTTTGCAGTCTTGTTCACAACTGTTTTAAAGGTTATTGTTTGTATATTTATGCATCTTTGTGACTACTATTTGAGGACTAAATAATATAGGAAATAGTTCTGTACATAGGCGTAGTAAAGAATTTTTCACAGTTATATATTGAAAAAATAAATCCATACATTTCCTATATTAGATTGGAGAATAATTGATAATAAATTTAGTAAATTCCAGACATCAACGTGCATTTATAAAATTTGTCGGCGTCAGAACCCAAAAAGAGTTTTTATGTTCCCGACAAGATAGTTGGGCTTGCTTAAAAATTGATAAACAAATAAAAATTAAATACATTCATAACAAATTGGCGCCCAACGCGGGGCTCTAAAAAACTCGTAATGAAACATTAAGTTTATAAAGTTTTAAATTGTTAATCAATCAAAATAAAAACAGAATGGGAAGAATTACGTTCAGAGATGGGAAACAAATAGGAACAGAAGGTTGATCAGAGGAAGAATGGGAAGAAAGAAGTAATGTGCAAGTGCAGTATTTGGTTGGGGACGCGAGATAAGAGAGAATAGATAATTTGTATAATTGATTAAAATTTGGAAATTTATCTAAATATGCTATAGATTATAGAAGGTATAAAGTAAAAGTAAATATACAAAATGAGTGATTTCAAAAACATATCTTAAGTGATGTCATGGTAATTATTCAGTTGCATAGAAAAGTTGGTGTATGGCAAATTTTGAAACGAATTGGGACTCCGAGTGTGAAATGTAGGGAACAGCTTAGAGAAAATTATTGGTTCCAATGAAAGCGCAATGTTAATAAGATGTACATCTGGAACTTAACTTTAAGTATAGATAATGTTTTTCTATTTATTTTGGATTTTTTTATAGATTTGAATTACGGTTTTCACAATTATTAACCCAATTCTTGTACATTTCTCATATGTTCATATGAATTTTTCGTCTTTAAATTGAGTTATTCAAATTAAATGGAAGAATAACTTGTGATAATCTCAATGAATAAAAATTTATTCAAGCTGCAATAAAAACATACTTAGCATTTAATAAATTTATGAACACGACCCTGCTTTCTTTTTCTGTTGTTTCCGAAAACCTAACTTCGATTTTTATTTCAACAACCAATTGATTCCTACAACCAATAAATATTCATATTAAGGTGTAGTCTTCTCTTTATCAGGTCTATTTAATGAAATGGCGAAATTAGGTGTCAACAAAGGTAAGCAGGCAATAGGTTCTCTTTTACCAATAATGGCTAAAACAAAAATTAATACTTGGCAACCTAGAATTATATTGTTGGAGTCACTTGCCCTCAGTGTCATGTTCAATTGTATTTCTGTTTGGGGAGTGAGGTATTTGGATATTTTAGAAAGAGTTCAGCTATATTTCCTCAATACTCCAGATGCTATAATCCGTTTAGAGACTGGAAGAGTCAGGTTTGCATTCAATATTTTCAAAATGTCTCTCAACTGGATACACAAAATACTTACAATGGATAATCATCGCTATCCTCAGCTCTGTTTTAAACTTTGGTCAACTCTACAGATATGAAGTATAACTGGGTAGTTCAGTTGAAAAAGTTCTTTGTTGATATTGACTGTGACCACATATGGGACAATTTGAATCATCCTTCTTTTATATCGCAGAGGAAAGATTTGTTGTCCAAATATTATACATATTTACATAAATCAGATGTCAGTGTTGCGTCTCGAAATTCTTTCATGTATTTGTACTCTGCCTTTCCTACCACCTATGAACCAAGCACGTACCTGGCTTTAAAATTACCCATCCAGGTTACCCGCACTCTTGCTCAATTGCGTATGTCTAACCATTTTAAAATTAAATTCACTTTAAATGGTATTGGATACATTATTGACCCTGAATTGGATTGTACTGTTTGTAATATTCATGAAAAGGAAACTATTTTCCACTTACTGTTTTATTGTCCGATTTATACAACAATGAAATGGAATATCCCTTGCCTTGAAAATGTGAACTCACTGCTTCATGCCTTAAATAAAATCACAATTTTTTAGGCTAGGAAAATTGCGGAATACATTTGGAATATATTGGAATTACGAAAATTTGTCTTAAATAAATAATGTTTTGTGTGTAGTTGTTAAGATTCACTTAACCTTTCCCATTTTAAAAATATTTTTGGAACTTTATTTCTTTACGTCAGGTTATGTTTGAGCGACCGGGAGTCTCAATGCAAAAGATCTGATCGTTACGTTATGTTACGTTGCTTCGTTATGTGCCTTGCTTGCGTGCGTGTGCTCTCTCCTGAGTCTCTCTCTCGTTTACGAAGCAGCGATTCATATGCTTCGGCCGGGAATCGAACCCGGGCCACCCGCGTGGAAGGCGAGTATTCTACCACTGAACCACCGATGCTATATTGAAATTCTATGCAAAGCTGGTATTCGCAGTGCTGGTGATCTACTTGAATTTGTGCGGATAAAGCTTTACTATTATTTCCATAATTTTTTTCTTGCGCGATTGATCTTTTTTGTTTATTTACAGCATCGGTTGTCAGGACGGTAGGTTGTGTTTACTGGTTTCTAAGTTTAGCACGTCGGTAAGTGATTTACTTACCGTTCAGACGTCGAAAAGTGATAAATAGCATAAAAACAATTTCACCAAAATGCAAAATATATTTCAAACTGATCGAGCAGTATAAATGCCACTTTTGACATTTCGTTCATTTCGAAGAAATTTAAATTATTTTATTCAATTTATTTCAATAGGATCGCGCAAAAAATGGTATAAGCATCTCGAACGTTAAGGGTAATTACAACGTTTGCATGTAGATTCCTCTCGTAAAATTGGACAAAATGATATGAGGATTATGGGGTCTAGTTACTTTTCGAAATACAGGGTGTTGAAATTTTGAAAACTTGAATGTTTTAATTCGATAACTTTAAAATGGATGGATAAATTGATTTGACATTTGGCAGCTTGTTTTTAAATGTAAAAGGGCATATTTTGATAGAAATAGTAGTTTGTGCAACTAGTGTGGATATGAGGGCCATATCGCACGAGGACGAAGTTTCAATCGTTCAAGTGCGATATGGACAATCCACACGAGTCGAACAGCATATTTTTTCTACGACCCACTTAAAAAAATCTAGAAAATTAAAATTTCTATAAACTGTAATATAACTTCAAATTAAAAAATTTAACAATTCAATTTTATGTTTCCACTAATTTTTTTGTGGTAAACGTACAGTTCTTGAATGTCCAATTTGTATAATGCTACGGTTTCCCTTTTTAAATATACGATGCTGTTATAAGAAGATGTTGCCAGTCGGACTCCCTCATGAAGGGTACCGTACCATTATCTATAATAATGAATATTCTGCTATATATTTGAAACGTCTACCTGTTGTCGTTATTAATATCAAGCAGAATAATTAATAATAATTAAAAAAAAACTTCTTCACGGGGAATCGAACCCGGGTCTACCGCGTTAGAGTCTGGTTTGCTTACTACTCGACCACCGAGGAATATGCAAAATTGTTTATCTATAACGTCAAATGTATTACATAATTTTTGCTTGAAAGGAACTAAAGTTCCTACCGTGTGTCCCGCGACACGTACTACCTTTTTTTATATAGAATTTTATTGTAGGTACCTTGCTGTAACATTGTTTCAGAAGCAATAAAATCATTATTATTATTATTTTCGTCTTTAAATTGAGTAAATCAAATTAAATGAAGAATAACTTGTGATAATCTCAATGATTAAAAATTTATTCAAGCTGCAGTAAAAACATACTTAGCATTTAATAAATTTATGAACATGTCCGTGCTTTCTATCTTCCCAACTTTTCTGTTGTCTACGTAAAGAGCATACTAACTCTCGTACGCATTACAATCTATTGACGTCACGTTGTCGTAAGAGAACATCCGAAGCCGGCAAAATCCAAAAATTACTCGGTATACTATCATTAGTAGCTCTAGTTGTACCAATTTTAAAACGAAACTAATAAAAAACCGTCCAATAACCTTCTACATCTTATGCCCATTTGGAGTTAATAAAATTCTGAAATAATTACAAAAAATAACAATACAAATTATATCTAACACGGATGGGATGGGTCTCATCGATTCTTCCTTAACGCATGCGCCTCCACCCAGTTACAGGGCTGGCAGGATAGAGGGACTTCAGCGCTTGTGGTGCATGCATCAAAATTCTCTAAAGACGATCGCGGATCATAGAAAAGTACGACGTAACAATCGCGCAAGGCGGACAGTTTGAAATTAATTGACGCGTGTACTATGGCGGTACTTATCGGAGCGTAACTCTTTAAAAAGATACCGAAAATAATTGTATTTAATTAAAAAAGACTTTAATTTTCTTCCTAGTTTCAAGTTGTGTGTGGTTCATTGTGGTAGAAAATATGAGAAAAAGTTGCGGGAAGTTTTTTTATAAGGTGAGCTAGGAAGTTTATTTAAAATGAATGTTGATTTGAAGTTTTGTGGAGTTTTTGCGGTAATTTAGAGCTATGGAATATTACATAACTGGAAAAAAGTTTAGTTAAAAATATTTGCTTTGTGCTGCTTTTTACCATTTAAAAGTAAAACTCACTTTTAAAAAAAAATATCATCAATATAACAATACCTTTAGGTATCTTTTCGTATTTAGCGACATATTTTTGTGATCTACATCTACACAACGGGCTTAAATTATGTATGGAGTGTGAGATATGAAGATTTTTTTTTGTAACAAAAATTGATCTAGAAATTGTGTGTTAGATACGTTTTAGTTGCCATAGAAGTTATAGAATTGTTACTATCTTTATAATTTTATTTTAATTTTACTATGTCTATGCGCATTTGCGATTATATAACACTAACTTTTGAAATTCAATTCGCCAGTGGGCGTATGTACCGAACGAGGAAATTTAGAAAATTCAACAAATAAAGTGTGCGTGAAAAGGCCGGCTGATAAATACTTTGCTTATAAAACTTTTGTTGGACTGAATTATGGTAATCGAAAATGACGTCTGGATATACAGGATGTCGATTATCGGCTCAATAGCACAAAAACTGACAAATAGAAAGTTCGTTAGAGTATTTCTTTTGTTACTTAAGTTCACTTAAAAATTGATTCATGAACAACTTAGTTTCCTTAGAAACCACTAACAAAGATTTTATATTGAATTTTATCACAGAGTGATAGAATTTTATAGACATAGATTTGATATATTAAACGTCAAAAAATTGCCGCGACAAGACAAAAAATTGCCAGTTCAAAACCTTCAAATTTTGTCAGTTATCAATTTACTCTAGTGAAATGATCAGTATAATTCCGAATAATTGGCTAAAATAATGTATTGCTATTGGTTAAAGCCACCAAAATGTCAGGTTTAGACAAGTGAAAAAGATAATCAACCTTATTTAGGTTTGGATTGGTCGTTTTCACTTCAAAGAATGATTCGTAACTATCCGTACTATTTTAAATAATAATGCGTTGACACTGAACATGTGAATCTTTGTTTTGAAATACGGCCCTATAAGTACATCTTCTTGAAATGTCGTTTAAAATGGTCTAAATAAGGGCATTTCAATTAATCACAAATAATTTATAAGTATTTATGAAACTTCACTCACTCTTGCAACTTAATCAACTAATCTTATTAAACCAACAATATTATACTTATTAATAACTCTTTTCCACCCTAGATTTTATGTTTCACAGTGTATTTATTCATAGCCTTTGTTGCTCTACTTGTTCTATAACTTCTTCACGCGTGAATAATACAATTTATTATTATCATTATTATGAAGATACTACACAAATTTTGACATTTACATCTACACAAATATTATTAAGTTTCCAAAAGCTGCAGTCTGGCAATACTATACTCGAATCCAGTTCTGCAGGATGTTCCCTTTGATTTCCTGGTCTAATGTTCATGAAAATTTTCATAAAAAAAGATATGTGTTAGCACTGATTTATTTTACACCTGGAAATGTAGAAACTCGAAAGCAGGATATAAAATCAGAGAGAATTTGCTATAAAACGTTGTTTGACATTATAAATTTAGAATTTCTTGGGATAATTAATACAGAACCTTGCTAATATAGTTTGAATACGTGACACCGACCAAAATACAAATCCTTTATGCACATGAATATCCTACTCGACACATATCCACGATGTTAGGATAAACCGTATTATATTCAAACATAAAATATGTGACATTATCATTTTAACAGAAATTGTGGTTAGCATATTGATGAGATACAGAGGCTCAACTAAAAATCAGTTGACATTTAAAAGGGATTTTAGAGAAGCGACCAAAGAATACATCAGCAATACCAACATAACCCCTAATGTTTATGCATTAGCAGAAGTAAAGTACAGAGTGTCTTATTGTATTCTGACTGTTTTTAAAAGCTTAAATCTTCCGAACGTTGGAGTGATCGATATTGTAGTATCCATCGAACACTTGAGCTGCCAGATTTTCATCCTCTCCCAAAAGGAACCGATTATTTTCATATTTTCACTTATTTGTGTGAAAAAGTTCGATAAATATTAATAATTAAGACTATCAAAATTTTTTCATAATAATTGAATAGGTATCAAGGACCCAGCACTGTAGTGGAACGCGTTTGATGCGATAATTACAGTCAAGCAAGGTCGGACATGGTTAGTACTTGAATGGGTGACCAAGCCAGGGAAAACCATCATATACGGCCCTTACAGCCTGCAGCGGACTAGCATATCACAGCTCGCAGGCATTATACCAATGAGCACGAGGTATAATGTAGATATGCCGTCTTTCGGAGGAGACGTAAAACCGAGGTCCCCAGTCCATGGATGTTGGGCTCGTTAAAGAACGCTACCACTGGTTGGAACACTAGTGGGTTCGCAAAAATTTCCGGTTAGGGTTAGAGTGCTCCCGGCGTCGGTGATTAGCCTCAGTCGCAGAAATAGACCGACGCTAAAAAACAGAATTAAAAAAAAGAATGGGTATTAAGTCATATAAGCATTTTTTTAGCACTCAACTGTTCATTTATAGTTTTCCAATCCTGCACAAAACATTTTCTTTATCTCCACTCTCCAACGACGAGCATAAAATCCCAATTAATCTTTTTTCTCTAAAAGCACTGATATATTGCATTTGCAAGCAAAAAAATATTTGCAGTATTGATAACCTAGTTAAGTGGATAACTCGATTAAGAGTGCTAGGAGTATGAAGTGGAGCTGGAATTGGCCACTGACCTAGTAATTGTTAAAGTGCTACGTTCCTGTTGGAATTGTCAATCATAATTACTGTCTCTTTGCGAATTAAAAAATGATGCAGAATTTACGAGTAATTCACTTTCAATTTCACCCTAACCATTTAAAAACAGCAAACAAAGAGAATTATAAACGAGACTATGTTTGAAGTGTTGAAAAAGGTGGATTAATGGTTAAAACCTAATGTTTTTGATTTTGATCTGAGGGCTTATTTATGTGAAAATAATAAATATATTTGGCAACTTCCAGATGTATTCCTCCGCCTTGCAGTTTTTAATATGCTGATTCCAGACCATCAGTGAAAGCAGTTTCAGACGCTTGCTTTATTAGAGTATCTGCCGTTTCATTGCCTACAATAAGCTTATTTCCCGGGAACCACTTACCTAAGTGTCTCCCTAATGTGGTTCCCGGGATTATGAATTTTTAGGGTCCAGACTATTCTTGATCTGATTAGTGGTATGCCAAAGGTATCAGAGCCAAACTATTGGAGAGTATCTTTTGACTTCCATACCCCCTTTTGAGGCTCATCTGCAAACAAATGTAGATTGCGTAGACTATTGCCTGAAATAAGGATGCGAAGACATGGTACATAGGCTTGGCACTTGCTCTTGTCTTCTAGGTATTAGTTTTATATCTATCAGTGTGATACATGCTCCAAACCACTACAGTTTAGTTGGATATTGGCTGGCTGGTCTTCATTAATTAATGTCAACACGTTATCACTTCTTATTCCAAGAAGCTGGTTTGTGGCGACATCTGTTACTCTAGCCTAATTGTTTATTTAAGTATGTGATAAAATCTGAAATGGGTTTTATCCCTTTTCAACGACATTATATTGCTTACATCTTAATTAAAGCTGCTCTATGCTCTAAGGCGTTTTTGATTTCAGTTGAACGGTTTTCAGTTCTACTCGTATAATTTTATGTTAATTTCAGGTACTGTTATGTAAGTGTGTAATTTGAAAAGTGGATACTGAAGTGGCGAATGGTGGAAGAGTTGAATCGTAGGAATAGTTCTTAAGAGATATTACACAAATTACTAGAGAATTAGGGCTCCTTTTGTGATAATATTTAGGACGCGCTCACCTCACGTAGAATATTAACAGTTTAATGCAAAATTCTGAATAACGAAGACCCACTTGAGAATACAATATTTTGAAGATAGATATATATAGATAAGTGTATTAATTGGGAAACTCTAATATACATGAAAAATTAACATTATTTATTTGTTATACAAATATGTTTACGTCCAAAATAACAGTAACATTATAATTTAATAGTTATTTATGTACCAAGGCAGTGAAGTGATTCTTTATCGGACGAGTCTGAAATTATGAGTCAAGCGAAGCGAGGCGAATAACAGGCGAGTCCGATAAAGACACTTTACTGACGTGGTGCTTACAAAATTTTATCGCCAACTGCTCAGAATTCAGAATATAAGAAACTGAGGTATATTTCATTGCATTTTATAATGACAAAGTAAACAGCACATATAGAACAAATCTACTTATTATTTGTTATATTTAAATTAAAGGTACACCCTGAAGTATTATAAAAGTTAATTCCTGATGTCAAATGAGTTCCAACAAAAATTTGTTATAAATAAATCGCAAGAAAACTATTATGGAGCCGTAATAGGGAGAAGCGTGACACTGACAGATGACGATTTTCGAGTAATGTCAAAGTCAAAATACTTTACCTGCCGCATATGTCACTTTACCAGCCGCAAATGAGGCAGATAAAGTAAAGGAAAGTATAGGTACTGTTTGTTTACTTCCGGAAATCAATCTGATAATTGACGGCTTTACTGACGGTTGGTGATAAATGAATTTAATTGAAACATAATATTGAACATCCTTTTTCAATATTTGTATGAACAAAAAAACACACAACGGCTTGAACTCTTGCTTATATTTCAAAATCAGTTTTTAATCTTTGATAAAAACTTTCTTAAAATTTCTCCTGAGGTAACAAAAAAAATCAAAACTTTTATCTTAAGCTGGATAAAAACGATAAAAAGTTTCAGTTTTCCACTTAGAAAAGTTTTGCAGTAAAAATGAAATTGACAAATAAATACAGGTATCTTCCTCAAATTATCTTATTTTTAAAGTGGAAAAAAATATTTTATATTTTATCTAGTGAATGTTTCTTCTTTGTTTTTTTGTTGACAATTGGCAAAAAGCAAGTCAAATCCTCCACCACATCTCGGCTATTAATACACACGTATTTTTGTTAGCTGTTAACTGAACGTAAGCTTTATGTAACATTTTTACCACAACAGCATTCGAAATTCCGTTTGTTAATCAACATTTAGGACATATTTTTGTTCTAGATTTTTCACTAACTTATCGAAAAAAATATATTCGGCAATCTCCTAAAGCGGGCTTTTCAAATAATCAATTCATTGGCAAACAAGTATAAAGCAGAGAGCGAAAAATTCTGGAAACACGATATATTAATGGAGGAAACAATATACCAGGTTATTATTGTACTGTAGAAAAGGGGGAAAATGATATTAATGCTTCCTTTTCAGTAAGATCATTAGCCTAACTTATTCATAGTCTTACAACGCTAGTAGTTAGTAATTAGTAGATATTAAATACTCCTTTTTCCACTACTAGCTGTGAAGTTGACAATTATTGGTTATTCTAGCCAACTGAGAAGTTTAATTTCTCTTAGGGCCGGTTTTACAAGAGAGATTTATACTAGGTATAGTTATAC
>CAJUYI010001700.1:13324-46581 GCA_910591695.1 Galerucella pusilla
TTTAATAATTTTTTCTATCATTAAACTAGGTCAATTATGGAAAAATTAAAATTTTTGGAGAATTCAGGGATAGTAAGTTAGTTATTTCACATTTAAATATTGAAGATTTTTCAGTCCGCCTTTGGTTAGATGTCAAAAAAATTGACGTTTTTAATTTAATAGTATTTGTTACTTTGCATAGTTTTTCTAAGTAGCTAAAATATTTAATTTTATTATTGTTTAACGAGACGTTTAAGAGTTTACATAGGCAAAATGGTACGTACTCAAGCCGACAAAGTAGCAGCTATCTCAATAATTGGTGAATCTAGAAAGAATCTCCATTAAGCGGAACGTTTATTTAATGAGAGATACACAGATCGCTCTATCTCGAGAACTCATTTGAGGGAGCTTCTTCACAAGTTTGAAGCAACAGGTAGTGTTCAAGATGCCAAAGGATCTGGTCGACCAACATTTAGAGATGGTAAAAAAATTGATATAGTTGCTGAAATGGTAGTCAACCCTACTTCCTCTTCAACTAAAGTTGCGTCTATCAGTGAAGTAAGTAAAAGTACAGTACAGAAAGTATTGGCTAAAAATAAATTTCATCCATACAAGTTAAAAATGGTGCACCACCTTTCGGATGACGACCCCGACAGAAGACTCTGTGAATGAATGTATGACAAATTAAATTAGTCAAAACCCACATTACACAAAAACAATTTGTTCTAGTGACGAAAGTACTTTTTGCCTCGATGGAAATGTGAATACACAAAATGTAAGGTATTGGAGTGACACAAATCCTCACACCTTTCGTGAACAACATACCCAATTTCCAGAAAAAGTCAATGTTTGGGCAGATATTTTGGGAAACCGAAAAGTTGGTCCTGTCTTGCTAAATTCAAATTTAAGCGGTGGAGTGTATCTGGAGATGTTACAAAATGCAATTGAACCGTTAATTCTTGAAATTCTGGAAGATAATCCAGATGAATTCGGCTATCTGGGAATAACATTTCAACAAGATGGTGCTCCTGCACATTATTATGGTGCAGTAAGACGTTACCTGGATGAAGAATATCGAGGTAGATGGATCGGCCGGCGAGGTCCTATAGAATGGCCACCTCGGTCACCAGATCTGACACCATTAGATTTTTTTTATGAGGGTACTTGAAATCCAAGTTTTATACTACGGCACCAGATAGCATTGGCGTTTTGAAAGAAAGAATTATTAAAGAATGCAATGCAATTTCAGCTGACACATTCGAACGAGTACGACAAGAGTTTACTAATAGGATGTATTACTGTCAGGAAGTAGACGGAGCACATTTCGAACACTTGCTATAAGAATCCATTGTTGATATTTGATTAATTAAATTTAAAAAAATAATACCATAATTTTGGTATTTATTGAATGTATCCGTCAAAATTAGTTCAAACCCAAAGAAAATTAATATGGCTATGTAGCCAATGTCAATGCCTTTTAAACGAGATATCCCTTGCCATAAGGTCCCATTTAAAATTATTGGCCAGAGTGGCACTGTGACGACATCTATTACTATTACGTCACATGTTACCATTCGTAGAGAAGTTTACAACACTTTATTTTCACCCTCCAAATTTTATTAATGTAAGTGTAGCCGTTCAAAAGATACGAGGGTGGAGAGGACTTTTGAATAGCACTGTATATCAGTAATTTTACCTTGACGATTTATTAAATAGAAACCCTACAGGATTTATTCTTGAATTTCATGTCGGTAGATTGGTCTTTTGAGAGTACAAATAGTACAATTCGGAGATTCTTTTGAGATTACTGTCTTAAAATTTTAGCTAAATATCCATAGTTTTGGGGTATTTACAAGAGTTTCGTTGAAAATGCGTTTTTCTTGAAGAACTCTTGTGTAAATAATGACAAGTTTTGTGAAATGTTTCTTACATTTTTCGAAAAGTGGTCGAACCAATTATGTGTTTTACCAAAGCTAAGTGGTTTTGAATGTTTGGAGATAACTAAAACTCACTAGATTAGTAATCCGTGAACTTGATATAAACTTACCGATTGTTGATCCCCTCTGGGTCATTTCCCAAGGGATTGTGTTCCATTAAAAGCTTAACTAGGACTATTCTAGATCAATAAAATGATCTTTATAGATGAAATAATGTATTAAAGTTATATATTAATAAATAATTGGCGGTGTGGGGGATTAACCAGTTGACACAAAACTTTTGGGGCCTATGATTTCGATTACATTATTATTGAAATAACATAGAAATAATGTGAGCTTATATTACTTACCAGATACATATGAAGTATTCGGAAGAAAATTGGAAAACAAATTTCATTCCACTGATACCTAAAAGATTTATTGAGCTTCCTTACTTCTATTTAGTTTCTGAGGCGACAGGCGACAATGCCTCATTAGGATTCCAGTTAAATCAGCGCAATTTTACTTTGGCTTATGCCTTCATTTAATCTCAACATGTTGTAGTAACCCAGAAAAATCTTTGATTGGCTAAGCCCTACAAGATCTTTTCAATGGACAGATCTTCTCTTTTTTCGGCTTCACCTAATTCTTCCAATATCACATTGGAGCCAATTCTGCAAAATGATTCAGGACCCCAAAAGGGTATTTCAGTCCCCCTCTTTGCTGGTTTATCTGATATTTCATTCCCTTCTATTCCAGTGTCTCCTGGAATCCAATATATTGTTCTCGCCCAGTTCACTGAGTTTGTCTAGGCATTCCCACACCCTTTTGGAACTGATTACACAAGAGCTCAGTGGTTTGATGGCTGCTTGACTATCCGACATTATGATAATCCTTTGTCTTCTGTATCCTTTATCAATATTGAACTGGGCGCACTTTCTTATGGCGTGAACTTCCGTCTGAAAGATACTTGGGGTTTCCTAAGTTTTCAGAGTGTTCGGTGTTTCGTTTATAGGTTAGGTTAGGTTAGGTTTGTGGTGAGTGGGTCTATAAGGCCCTCCACTGCGACTCACAAGAGTCTATTGTGGCTCTCACCTATTCAGATTTCACCAAACAAATTCAGCTTTTTAACAAAGCCGATTATTTTATTTGGTGAATGATATTTCAGGTCCGAGGGCGAGAGAGACCCTGCCAAACATCAGATACCTGATTCGAGCCGCGGCGGGGCAGGCACAAATTACATGCTCTGCTGTTTCATCATCTTCCAAACAAAGACGGCAAGTTGGATCTTCCGACAGTCCAAGTTTTAGCATATGATGATTCAGATGACAGTGGCCTGTTAAAAGGCCTGTTAGACAACGTAGGTCATGCCTGCTATGGTCTAACATTTGTTTGGAGACATACTTCGAAGGATGTATAAAAGCCTTTGAATGAACCAATCCTGGTAAATTATGCCAGAAGTCTAAAGCTCTTCTTGCTGTCCAGGTATTTAGTGTTTGTTTGGCAAAACTTATTGCGATGCCAATTGTGGGTTCTGGTCCGATAGAAACACGTGCGGCACCCTCCCTTGCAAGAAAGTCTGCCTTCTCATTTCCTTCCATGCCAGAATGGCCAGGGATCCAGACCATTAATACTTTATTGAGTTCTCCTATTGGGGAGAGTCTTTTTTGGCAGTCTAAAACCAATTTCGACGTTACACGGCAAGAGCTAAGTGCTTTTAAAGCCGCTTGGCTGTCCGAGAAAATTTTTATTGTTCTATGTATGAGATTGGCTTGCTCCACTCTCTCCACACATGAAACAATGACGTAAATTTCCGCCTGAAATACGGTTGCATAGGATCCTAGAGATATTGAAATTTCTGTCCTAGGTCTGCGCCCGTATACACCTGCACCAGAGCCTGAGGGTGTTTTTGAGCCGTCTGTGTACCAACAGCTGTCTGCTCTTAATAGTTCATCCTTACGGAGGACCTATTCATCTCTATTTGGAATTAGGACGGTGTAAGGCAGGTCGTAGTTTACTGTTGGAGGCATTATGTCAGAGGTCATTCCCAGAATACTGTGACTTTCACTGTCCGCTAGTATTCTGCTTCGTTCTGCATAAGCCTGATTTGTGCATTTAGAAATATGTACAATTCTGTATGCTGTCCATCTAGCCTCTCTTTCCAAAAATATATGGAGAGGAGGTAGGTCCAGAAGGATTTCCATGGCTGCTGACGGTGTGGAGCTGATAGCACCAGTGATTGCCAGACAAGCCTGTCTCTGTAAACCAGAGAGCTTTGCTTGGGCCGTTCGCTGTAAAGCTTTTGGCCACCAGGCAATAGCTCCATATGTGATCATTGGTCTAACAATCATCACATATAGCCAATAGATTTGTTTGGGTCCCAAGCCCCAAGATTTTCCACAGATCCTGCGACATGTCCACAAAGATAGTCTGGCCTTATGGATAACTTTTTCCAAGTGAGCGTTCCAAGTAAGTTTCTTATCTAGGATAATCCCCAAATATTTTACTTCCGCTGCAAATGGAATAACCTCACCATTGTAGGAAAGTGGTGGAAGATCCTCCAACTTCCTTTTTCTAGTGAAGGGAACTATTACAGTTTTGCCAGGGTTAACAGACATCTGTTCCCTCTGACACCAACTGTGGACATCGTCCAACGTCTTTTGGAGGGTATTATATGCTACCCTTCCTGACTTGGTCCTTGCCAAGATGACAAGGTCGTCTGCATACGCTTGCAGTTCTACCCCTTCTCTTTCGAGATCGCTAAGCAAGTTATCCATTAAGATAGACCACAGTAGGGGAGATAGTACTCCGCCTTGTGGGCATCCCCTGGAAACCTTAAAGCTTATGGTCTCGTTCTGAAGGGATGTAGTGGCTGTCCTATTTGTGAGCATGGCATATATCCAACCAGTAATGGTTGGTTTGATGCCCTTTTCAGTCAAAGCTGAACCAATGGAGGTCGGTAGTGCATTGTTAAATGCTCCTTCAATGTCAAGAAATATGGCCACCGCAATCTCCTTGTTGTTAAGGGATTGTGTGATTTTCTCAACAAGGTTCGTTTATAGGACGTACTTACGTACAAATCACAAAATGAATACATATCACATAATTTACAATACTGCACATAAATGTACTTTATCACAATGACTATAATAGTAGCGAGATTTTAAGTCTCTTGATATTAACATAAACAACAAAATCAATGAAATAAATCTGTTTTGATATCGAAATAACGAACTAGCTTTATGTTTTCTCTCGGGACAGTTCAAGTAGAAGAAACTGCTTCAAACAGCTCCAGTTGTATAAAGGGGACGTTTCGATTATATTTCTCATCAGGATAGAAACGAGTCGGGAGAACATAAGAAAAATAATCTCATTGAATTTAATCAAACAGCTCTTGTTCCCGTTTCGTATGTGATTCTTCAAATGGTTATTAGTATTGCTAATTTATTAAAATGCCTCAATTTTGCGAGAATTGAAATTTCTCAAGCTCAATCAAATCGCACAAGAGATACGAAAGTTTAAATTGATGATAGCGGGCGATCCATGATATTTTGAAAGTCCAATATTTCTGGAGCTGGGAAAAATTATTTCATTAAAAAACGGATCAAAGACACTCAAAAAGTACAAAGAAAAGCGAAACTTATTTTTAAATAAATATAATCATCAATTTTTTGGAGCTGCCAAATTCCATACCTGTCAAGTGAACAGTTTTCGAGATGTTTGAACTGTTTAAAAATCATGGGACATCCGGTATAATAGAATAAATGATACCAGCAAGTGATTTTGGAATATTATATTTATTCATATTGGGAAAAATCTGTAAGGTAATTGATTTATTTAAAGGTGCATACATTTTAAAGTTTATTGAAAAAAAAATAACAACCAGCTTATTTCATGGAAGGTAATTCAGTGAATAAAAACATTTCAACCAAATGACTGTTCAAATATCAAGGAATTTGTCAAACTCAAATAAAATCGAACTTGACAAATAAATGGTCTGAGATAAATATTTTCTTTCTGATTTTTTGAAAAGGGAACTTTCAAAGAATATGGAAACATCCAACGATGAGCTGATAAATTTTATAAAAAAAAAATAACACTCACATTTGATGTAAGACATTTGAAAAAAATTCACGAAGAAAAGTGTTACTAGACCAGAAAAACCCACCATAGGTTTGTAGTGGGTTTGTCTAGTAGGACCTCTGCAATAGTCTATTGTACTCACATTTCACCAACAAAGCTGATTATTTCATTTGGTGAATGATGATTCAGGGAGGACGAAAGAGATTCAATTTGGGGTGAGGCTGGCACAAAATATATGCCATACTGTTCCATCATCTTCCAGACAAAAATAGTACATCGGATCTTCCAAGTTTTCCCATATTATGATCATTCAGTAGCTTATTGAAAGGCCTGTTAGACAACCTACCTGCTGTAGTCTATTTTTTGGAGACAGACTTCCAAGAATGCCAACTGCAATATCTGGTCATATAAAGCCACCTGCAGTACCTACTGTCCCTTGCAAGAATGATGAAGGATCTAGACCAGAGCTATTTCGTAGAGTCTTACTTTTGAAGAGAGTATTTGATTTCAATTTAGACTAAAAATTTGAGTGTTCTAGAAAATTTATGCTATTATCATTCCATGCACTTTTTGAGCATACAATATAGTGTTAGCATGAATAAAATGATAAAGAGCAAAAACACTTTTATGTGTGGATGTAATAAAAAAGAAAACTCTCTAGAGACAAGCATTTTTCCGGATAATTTTCAAAGCAACTTATGTACTTTTTCTTTGGCAAACTTCCAAGAAGTAAGTTAAATTCTTTAAAGTGTAGCAAAAATTATCTAATAAAATATTTTCAATGTAATTATGCTAAGTTTGTCATCGGTTATAAGGTCTTCTATAACAATTTATAAAATATTTAAATCAAGAAGAAGTACTTTGAATAAGAAGTGCTGACTCAATATTTGTTATTCAACCAAAATTTCTGTTGTAATAGTATTTATGATATACAGCGTTCACCAAGAAACACAAATTTGAATATAGAAATTGAAAACCATGTTCAAGTAACAATTCAGTTATTCACATTCCAAACAATATTTTTTCAAACTTAACATTTATCAATTTCTCACAAAAAATAACTACTTGTCTTAGCTCTAGCACCCATTTCAGTATTTGATTGGATATAGATTAATAGAATAGCAAATTTGACATTCAATTCTAATTTTTGTACTAGCGAAAGAATGCTGGCAAGGATATATGCACAGGATGGGCAAAGTTAGTGAACCTATGTGCAGAAAATGTGAACTCTACGATGAAACATCTACTCACATACACTGCTTCTGTGAGAACTCACCTACAAGGACTCAGACGGAAGCACTATGGAATGGAAATAACACAACCATCACAACTACTGAAGATTCCTCCAGATAAACTGGTGGCCTATATAGAAGACACGAAGCTTCTGGAATGGAAGTGGGTGGATAACATGGGCAATGGTACAAATATTCAGTTCAACCCAGCCCAACCAAAACGTATGAATGACTGAATGCTGGCAAGGCACTGTAAGCTAAAGGAACCCAAACCTAAAGGTGTTGACAATCGAAGACATGTGCACCTAGAGGAGGAAGGAGAAGCCACCGACCAGAAACTAGGTACAGTGTCGAGACTGATTGGCCACAAAATTGTACAAAACCAAAATTTAATACGACTTGATGCTATGAAGAACACAAATATGATTTTCAATCTCTTTAAACGCATATTTGATTTTATGAGACTATTGAGAAAACTGAATGTCTTTCCTAGCTACTTATTTCTAGGTTGATCCCTAAGGTTACTACTAATCTAACAAAAACGTGATGAGTTTCATCAAAAGTGTAGTTTGAAATGGCACCTTTACTTTTTTTAAAGTTGTAGCTTTGTTTCCATCCTGGTCAAATTGAATGATTAACCTTGGGGAGCTACCTAGCTAACCCAAATTGATACACAAGCTCACATAAATAATCCTTATGCTCAAATTTGTGAGTTTTCATTATTTTTGTTATGGCAACACATTCTGATTTTCACATTTAAACCTTACTCTACTTCCATTCGCGGTTTCTCGATGTTAATTCGTTTTGTAAACATTTCGCATGAACTACCTCAGAAAATTTCGCCAGATGGCGTGGCATTGTTGAATTGAGTGGGTTTTTCACGCTCCAAATAAATAGAGCTTTTATTAGGATTTCTAAGATGTTTTTCTTTTGAATTATTTGTTTTCAGTAAATTTGGGAAAATATTTTGTAGTAGGGGAAATAAGAAAAGACAAACTCATTGAAGTTGACTGAAATACATTTTTCTACCACAGATTTTTTTTTGACTCCAATAACTCAAAATTGGACAGTACATCTTATTAAATAGAAAAAACGAGAGAGATCTGGTAGAGCTAAGGAGATCAAAGATTCAATTGAAGAATGCATAAATCATAGAAGACACTCAAGTTTATAGGGAAGATAGCACTGAGAAAAAAGCTTGTTTAGCATTATTAAGAGTTTAGTTATACTAGGTAGAAACTTCAGTACGTACCTACCTATTAGGACAGAGCAAATGCTTATGAAATTTAATTTGGGAATGCATAGAGAAACTCAATGAACTAGGAGAGAGCAGTATCGTCCTCTTCCTATGAAGCATCAGGAATTTGGCAGGGTAAAGAGTGTCAGTGACACCTACGGCCTGATGACTTCGACAATTGGGGATCTAGCCAAACGTTACACTCATGCTCAATCCCTTAGGAGATGGTATGGAACCAAAGGATGCAATCTTGCCAGGATCACCCTGGGCGACTCTGGGAAGCTGGCATGCTAGAACATAGGGGAAGGTAAGGTATAACGATCCCCTTAAGGGAAAAACTTAACTGTGCCTAAAGTTGCAGTCAAAATCGTAAGATATCTATTGTTGGAGGTAGTGAGGTCACTTAACTTTGTACCTGCATAGCTATTTTTTATTATATGTATGTAGTTTTTTTGTATTATAGGTATTTCTTAAAGTTTTGTAAAGGATCATTTTATACACACCTATGTTTAAAATGATCCCTGGGTAGGGATGAGAAAATCCCAGGGATAATTTTATACCCTAAGTTGATAAATATCAGTGAAATGAAACACTCAGCTTTTTATTTTGATCATATTTATTGTTTATAATAATTTAAGTATGTGAGCAAGTTACACAAAACTTTTGCAGTCCTCTAGTTTCATTCGAGATCTTTTATTGTAATTTTCTACTACTCAATAAACAAACTAAACTTTTAAAAGGTTTGCAAAATTAACAACATACCTAGTCAAGCAATTGGTAAACAAATAAACTCTTCTTCTAAATAAAAAAACACTAATAATACTAATCCCTATCAAAGGTTTTTTATCAATGTCAAAATGCAATAGAAATATCAACTCTTCATTAAAAAAAAATAATTTTCTCATCAGGAACTTGGAACCTATAGCCTTAATTTTTTTTTCACACTGTCAAATTTATTACTAGAGGCAAATATCACAAGTAAAGTCGCCTTCATCGTCTATCTACTCCCGCACAAGGCCTCATGTCCCTATTTAATACACACAACGAACCTAATCCACCCTTCGCCTTTATTGTCTTTGGTGTAGCTTGTGGCACAGAAGAGGCATTCGGTATCACTTTCCTGTTTTGCTTTTTTTGCCTTTTCTCTTGCCTTTCTTTCTCGACTCCTTTTCCTTTCCCACCACCTTTTTCTTTATCGTTCTGTTTACTGGCTACTGTTTTTTTTTTATTTTATTTGCTTCCCTAAGGGCTATCCTTTGTTCCATATTGTTCTATATTCTTTTTCGAAGTATTTTTTGTAGGGTGTGCTTTGGCGATTAGCTTTGCGTATTTAAATTCTTGGTATGATCTGTAACAACAACAAATAGGTACTAATGGGGTAAAATGATTACCAGGGATCCTTTTAAACACACAGAAAGGGATCATTTTGCCCCAAACACCAAATTTCAAGATATCAATCAAAACATAACCTTCAAATTCCGCATGTGGTGATCGACCATTGCTTAATTATTAGCTAACTGCTGTTAATACACGCGAATAAAACAGCATTTCAATAAACACGAACATGTAAAAAGTAATAAAAGTCCAAAAACAGGCTTACCTTAGATCAGAACCATACTTTTTGATTGTTTTTTGATAAAATAACACCAAGCGCTCGCACTGCTAGGACACTTGGAGAGGCAACTGGCAGGGGTGTGGGGAACATGTTACATGCGCATTTGGATAGATAGCACTAGTTGTCTTTGATTTACGGAGGGGGATCATTTGACCTCCAGGGATCGTATCACCTCACCTTCCCCTAAATACATACAAGAGTTTTTTACAGTTGTTCTGACAGAACTGAGTGGGAAACAACTGAATGAACTACTAGTCTCTAATCCTTTCCCCATAGAAACTAAATAAGAAGTAAACTAGTTTTGTACAATGATCTTTACAAATATTTAACTTACTAAGCACTTAAATTTTTTTGTATTTTGTTTCAGATGTCAACAAGCCCTAACACCTCTCAAAGAAAATGACCGTTCCCAAAAGGAAGCAGCCGATCTATAACAAAGTGAAATTCAAATAAATCTTCTCTATTCCTTCGATTGCCTTAGCCTTAGTAACCAAAGCAATAACTTTTCCTAACCTAAAAAAAATGTCGAAATCACTAATTCTTATAATCGATTTAGATACTATAATGACCGATTCCTTGCAACCCGCTCCATTTTCTATAGTATGACCCTCCTTGAACTAAACCCATGAGAACCCCTTTCCCTTCACCCAAATAACCCAAAATGTTGTTACCAGATAACCTAATAAAGATAGCATTCATACAGTTTTGCCTGTTGCTAACTTCAGTCCGTAGCGAAGGCCATCGACCACTCAACGGTCGCGTTTATTTCGCTATAGCGGCCACACCGAGTGCTCAAAGTTTCTCTAGAGCATTCAATAAAACGCTGATGAACATGACTTCGAATTTTTTAACGGGAAGGAGCGGGAAAGTCGGTTTTAACATTAGTTTGGAGACGATCGTCATCGATTTACCGGAAAATGGTAGTTTCAGTGCTATTTTGCTGGAAGGGGTGTGCGAGAAGTTACAAGAAAAACGTGTCGTTGCGATTTTGATTATTGGCCATTCGCCGGCGGCCTTTACGGTTTCGTTGACGGCCAAGCACGCCGGAATTCCCGTCTTGTGGGCCAGAGGTCATGGACAAGTTCTTCCGGGATTCAGGAGTTTGGTAAGTTATTTTACTTTCGGTAACTATTAATGTGTAACCTTAATTAAAGTTTTACAGCATTATTCTAAGTCTCTACTCTAACAAGGGGCCACTGAAGGTGGAGAAAATTAAAACTAAGATTAATTTAAAACCAAAATTAGGGAGATAAAACCATGTTATTTTTTAATTTAAATCTCAATTTCTTAGTTTCTTACATGAGCATGTACCTGTAATGATGATGTTCATGCAAGAAACTAAGAAATTGAGATTTAAATGTAGAAATAACATGGTTTTAATTTCATTAATTTATAACTAAAACTTAACAGCCGTTTGCACCGGTTGCAGTTATCTTTTGGCTTAAGTAACTCATGATTAACTTTAACCATTGATTAAAAGTGAAGTGCTTTGCACCATTTGTGGTTAGTTCTAGTTCTAGTTAGTAAATTATGATTCAGGTGTGAGTTGGTATCTTGACACTTAGGAATAATTTGAAAATTAGCAATTTTGTTGGTATTAGTGGTGTCAAATATGACAACGATTAGATATTTATATTGTTTGTAAAATTACCCAAACAAAAGGTTGGTGTTCTCAATATGAGCGGAAAGAGAAAAAGATCAACAAATTTCTCCCAAAATGAGAGTTAAGCTGGAAGGATAAGGAACAGGCCTGGACAAAGATTGAGAGGGAGTTTAATACTCAATCAGATAGCTACAGATCTGTAGATGTTTTAAAACGATTTCACACAAATAAAAAGAAAAAGGTAGAACGTGTCGCAGGACACACGGTAGGAACTTTAGTTCCTTTTAAGCAAAAGTTATGTAATACATCTGACGTTATAGATAAACAATTCACATATTCTTTGGTGGTTGAGTAGTAAGCACACCAGACTCTCACGCGGTAAACCCGGGTTCGATTCCCCGCGAGGAATTTTTTTTTATTGTTAATTTTATTTTTAAATAATCATTCTGCTTGATATTAATAACGACAACAGGTAGACGTTTGAAATATTCAGCAGAATACTCATTATTATAGATAATGGTACGGTACCCTCCATGAGGGAGTCCGACTGGCAACATCTACATCTAACAGCATCGTATATTTAAAAAAGGAAACCGTATCACTATACAAATTGGACATTCGTTTACCACAAAATTAGTGGAAACATAAAATTGAATTGTGAAATTTTTAATTTATATTACAGTTTATAGAAATTTTAATTTTCTAGATTTTTTCCTAAGTGGGTCGTAGAAAAAATATGCCGCTCGACTCGTGTGGATTGTCCATATCGCACTTGAACGATTGAGCACTCCGCCTACGGCGTCGTGCTCCATCTTCGTCCTCGTGCGATATGGCCATCATATCCACACTAGTTGCACAAACTACAATTTCTTTCAAAATATGCCCTTTTACATTTAAAAACTACCTGCCAAATATTAAATCAATTTATCCATTCATTTTAAAGTTATCGAATTAAAACATTCAAGTTTTCAAAATTTCAACACCCTGTATTTCGAAAAGTAGCTAGACGCCTTAATCGCGCAAAAAAAACTATGGAAATAATAGTAAAAATTAATCCGAACAAATTCAAGTAGATCACTAGCACTGCGAATACCAGCTTTGCATAGAATTTCAATATAGCATCGGTGGTTCAGTGGTTAGAATGCTTGCATGGTACGCGGGCGGCCCGGGTTCAAATCCGGGTAGGAGCATATTTATTTATTATTATGAATCGCTGCTTCGTAAACGAGAGAGAGACTAAGGAGGCACAAGCACGCAAAAGCAAGGCACATAACGAAGAAATGTAACATAACGTTTCGTAACGTAACGCGTAACGGTCAGATCTTTTGCGTCGCGACCCCTGGTCGCTCAAACATAACCTGGCATAAAGAACTAAAGTTCCAAAAAAACCTTTTTCTAAAAGTTGTTGCATCCATCCTTTCAAAGTGATTTTCCCTCTATCTTCTTCTTGGAATCCCAAGGAAATCTTGGACATACTAAGTCCAATATTTCCTGGTCATATTCAAAATCTATTAAATCCATATTTTATTGAAATAGGAATTTATCTCGCAAATTCGTCAAGCACTTCAGTTGATTGTCATATTGACATAACTTTAATTGATAATTATATATCTTAAACCCTACCTTATCTGTGGATTAGATTTAACTATTAATTATAGCGTTAACTTAAGATTAAATGTCATGATGCAAGGAACATTTCAATTTAATTGGTAATTAAAACTTAACCACAACTTAACTAAGACCGGTGCAAATGGCTGTTGTTTTAATTTTTTCTTGCATGTAATCACCTTAACATATGTCATATGTTGGCAAAAAAATGTGCATGGCAACAATGCCAATTTTGACTTATTGTGACTAGAGTTCATTTAATAACCTATTTGGTGTGCGTCATCGATTGTTAATGTCCTTTTAACACATTACGTTAGAAGAAATGGCAAAAAGGCAGGTCTTTGATTAATTATAATCAAAATATCACAATAATGAACCGTTTAAATGTATTACAAATGTTAACCCAAATATTTGACTTAAAAAATTTGATTGGTTGATGTTTAGATTACGCGCAAGCGTGACCAGCAATCAGGAGAAATTACAACATTCAAAATAGGATGCAGACCTACCTTTCGTAGCGGCAATATGTCTTCTGTCTTTTTCTAATGTCCCACTGACAGCTCTCGTCAGGTCTGTATTTTGTTCTCCACGGTAAATAATTATTTAAAATAATAATAATAATACATTTATTGCCTCTCAAACTAAAGTTTACAGCAAGGGTTTCGGGTTAACAAAAATTTCAATATTCTCCAAGAATAACAGAATAAAAAATAACATGAAATTATTCATTCAAAATAAAAGAACGTAATTTTAAAATATTCCATATATATCTAGTAATTATCTTGGCAGATTCATAACTTAATGTATTCAGAGTCGAAATAAGTGCATTAAAATTATCAAAACAATTGACTTTTGGCTTTATTACTGAATATATTGGACAATCAAATAACAAATGGTGGAGGAGTACAGTTTAGTTTATTGTATAAATTTTTAAAAAGAGTCTTTCGATAATTTCTCAGTGACTTTAGATCTAGGTTTTCCCAAATATTCAAACCTCCCGCAAGGTCAAATGGAATACGCATTTGAGTAGCCCAATTAAAACGTTCTTCGGAAGAACTTGCAAGTTGTCGCAAGCGAGAAAAACAAAGCTTGGGAAATCTAGTATTTTCCATTAGGCGAATTTTTTCCAACCAATTGATTGCTAACTTGAATATATTATGGGTTAACCTGACCCTACCTGCTTCAAGTCTCACTATACAGTCTGGAGTATTTCTCGGTAGCAGCAATACCCGTTTGAAAACATTTAATTGATCTTTCAAGAAGATCTACGTAACGTAATCCCCAGACCCCGACACAGCCAATCATAACACTTAGAGCGAGTGATTCAAATAATTTAATTCTAGGTAACCATGTATTGACCTTAGCTTTACACATAATTATTTATGAAAAGTGAATATTAATCTTATTGTTATATTTATTTTAAAAATACAAAAGTGTGCCTAGATACACGAAAAAACACCATCATTTTGAAAGTTCTCAAGTATTTTCAGTTAGAAAAAGAAGCTGGTAATTATTAATTTTATAGCCTTTTCGAATTGGGCTGAATACGATCCTGATGATTTTATTTATTAAATTTAACGTTAGCTATATGTCAAAGCTATTTGCCTAGGTATAACAATCCCGTGTGGCTCCGAAACTTTGTGTCTTTAATCCAGTACAACACGCCATTGAAAAAGTAGATTTATTTTCAGAAGTCTCTAAAGAGTGAACGGAATAATAGAGACAGTTGAGAATCTAATGGAGGTTAATTTGAAATTCAAATTTTCAGAGTTTAAACATAACATTTGAGCATCTCTGAATTCTGAATTAAAAATAGAGCCATTAGCTTTTTAAGTCTATACCTATAGAACGTTCGTGGAAAAATTTAAATAATGTACTTTTGCAAGTGCAATTTGTTATTTTTTTTGAGTGGGTTGGAATTATTTCATATATTGAATATACAGAAATGTACTGAAAATTTTACAACTTTGCCACCGTCCTGAGAGCCCCAGTGGCGGACGGCTGACATTTTATACGTAAATTCCATCTAACGTCTCCGAGTCTCGAGTTCCATTTGCTGTCAGACTTACAAACCCAAAGAAATAAATGGAATTATAAACACATTTATATATGATGATATCTTCACATTGTGTATTTGAAGAAGGGGAAGGAAATATAATCATTGCATTCACCCTTCCACTTAAAATAATACTAAACCAAATTGCGGACGGAATTCTTACAAAAATATACTTTAATCTGCCGTTGAACGGAGTCCTGAAACATGAGTTGTCCTCCGTTGGGTGGCGAAGAGCATCTTCTTCTACTTTTTCTTATAAATTGCAATGGCCTCCTATTCTATAGGATATCCAGCCAGCGTTTTTTTTTGAAATTTTTGAAGTAAACTTCCCCTAGGCAGCATTCTAATTTTCAAGATAGAATACCGTCATTGGAGCTCTAGCCGCACTGTACAAACTATGATACAGTAAAGATTTTTGTAACTTTAATATCGTCTTGTGTTGGCATCGATCAGGTTCCTGAAAGAAAGCAGAATAATAAAGTAGTAAAGAGAAGAAAGCGATTTTATGCATTTGCTTGAAGGGATAATTGTAGCACAGAACGCAAAAAACACTGTAGAGACATTATCGTTTTGTCAGTCGGGAAAAGTAATTTACACAGGATTACGTACTTAAGGAAAAAAGAAAGTTTGACAGTTATTTTTAATTCGGCAATCATTTTAAATGGCTTGGATATTTTTGATATAAAAGAAACAATTTAGCACATTTGTCGTTTTTGATTCCTTGCTATTTTATGTATCATTGTAAAGAGAGATCAGGACGGAAAATTATATGAAATGAGGAAAATTAAGATGGAAATGTGATGCAAAATAAGGTTTCTACGATATTGGAAAGAATAGAAGCAATCATTGACCTACAAAGTGGAGCTTAAGAGATAAGAGGAATTGTACACAATGAAGGAAAGCAGCTAAAGGCCATTTTCCACGGTGCGAGTTGACACTGCAACTCGAAAAAGTTGCATGCAGCTTGGCGTTTTTTTTCCTTGGACGTCTTGGTCGCACGAATTAGAACCTGCTCTATTTTCGAGCGAGAAGTCGCGTAACTTTTCTGGTGGATTTTGTCGCACCAACCTAACATTTCTATTGGCTGCTCCGCTCTGACATTGCTGTCACTGTCAATCAAGTTGGCAACATGTTACGTTTCCCATATGCCTGGATGAGTCGCAGCAACAAACTATCGATAAGCTGACACACCTCTATGTATGTATGTATGTGTGTTTTTGGGGTGACATTCACTGAGACCTAAAAGATCTATTGTGCCCCCTTACTTCTACTCAGCTTTTGAGGAGAGTCTCAGAAACTAGTAGTTCCTTTAGTCCTATTTCCCGGAGGAATTTTAGGATGTCTGCAGGCTTCAACTTAGGCTCTGCTTATGTGCTGTGCTCTAGGATTCTGAAGTGCTGTGCAGTTGGAAAGTATGTGGATGGAAGTTTCTTTTTCCATTCCACAAAATCTGCATTCTTCTTCCTCCACTATTTTGAGCTTGAAAATGTCCCGTTAGGATCCCTGTTAAAACTCTTAGCGCAGTTTTACTTCGACTTTGACTGCATTCTTTTAGTCTCAACAGGTTGTAGTCACCCAGAAGAGTCTTTGATTGTATAAGCCCTACTAGATCTTTCCAATTGTCAGATCTTCTCTTTTTCTCGGCTTTACTTATTTCTTCCAATAATACATTGGGGCTGATTCCGCAAAAGGGTTCAGGCCCCCAGAAAGGTATTTCAGTCCCCTTCTTTGATAGCTCATCTGCTATTTCATTTCCTTCTATTCCAATGTGTCCTGGAATCCATAGTAAGGTGACTATGTTGTTCTCGTCTAGTTCATTGAGTTTGTCTAGGCATTCCCACGCTATTTTGGAACTGATTACACAAGAGCTCAGTGCCTTAATGGCTGCTTGACTATTCGACATTATGATAATCCTTTGTCTTCTGTATCCTTTATCAATATTAAACTGGGCGCACTTTATTATGGCGTGGATTTCCGCTTGAAAGATACTTGGGGTTTTTCCCAAGCTTTCAGAGTGTTTGGTTCCTGGCCCGAACACTCCTATCCCAGTTCCTTCTATTGCTTTTGAGCCGTCTGTGTACCATTGAATGGCATTCTTTTCAAGTCTGGTAATGGTATTTGGATCCCATTCCTTCTCGTTGCTCATTTCCGTAAAGAATTCCTTTGAAAAATTATACTTTTTCATCATACCGTTTTGTGTCATGTCCCAGGTTGTTTGATTTCTAAGAAGTGAGATGGTTTTTTTTTAATGATTTCCTCTCTACTTAGTCTGTATCTTGTTCTTCCTGCAACACTTTCCACCACCATATGTAAAGGGGTTAGGTTGAGAATCACTTCCATGGCTGCCGTTGGGCATGTTCTCATTGCTCCTGTAATGCATATACAGGCTAGTCTTTGAATTTTGGAGAGGTTTTCTCTCGTCGTCAATAGGCTCTATGAAGGATTTGTGAACAGGAAGATGAAACTGTCAGGCATGTCTTATGCGAGTGTCCAGAGTTATCCTCAATAAGAGAGTGAGTGTTCGGTGAGTTTTGGCCTGCACCTGCCGATATAAAGAAGATGTCTCCTAGTGACTTGTCCACCTTCCTGAGAAGGACAGGATGGATGATGACCTAGGAGGGTAACCCCTCGGGAGGGTGTACAATGGGTCACACGTGGCCTAAGTCATGTGAGCCTACACTTATCCTCCCTACTTTACAGATTCAGATAGTATTATGCAATGAACGATATTAGCAGTGCTGCACAATTCCCTACCACCTCGCTGCTTCATAATAATCGTCAATAAGCACTGCAAGAAATCTCGACGTTCGTATTTATTAATTTAACTGGACTTGTTGTTGTCCATTCCCCCGAAAATTAATTTTGAGAAATTTTTAATCAAATCTAGTTTCAGACTGTAAAGTTAACGTTACTTAATCCCAGTTAAGTATCGGAATTATTTCAACATTCAAAGAGCCCTATAGCTATAATTGTTACATTTCCGTAACTGCATGTGAGCAAACAGTTGTTATTGTTATACAAATACAGGTAATTAATTTTCCTGTACTCATGTTGGTTTGTTCTCCTTGAGCACACACTAATATTCTTTCTGATAAAACTGATAATTTGGTTTCAGCTCACGTCTCACTGCTCGTGTACTTCTTGTTACTAAAATGAAATATTTTTTAGATAAAAGTTTTATTTTATTTGATATTCCGGGAATCGTGACAAAAATCTTTTTTGGGGAAGTAGTACGAGTATATTATTTACAAAGATATTTTTTCATTTTATCTATGGGAAGTTGTTTTCAAAACCGTTTTTCACGAATACAAATCGGGCGTGGGTAAAATGCGCACAGTGGTCAAGAATTTTCCCAAATTCGGGAAGGGTTTGTCAGGTAGTTGCAGCCAGGGGATTAAGTCTCTGTATATCAGAAAATAAGAAATAGAAAACTGAAAAAAAAACAAGAAAACCCAGGCCCAAACCCGATTGATCGAAGTGTAAATGCAAAAACTAAACTGATCTATGTACCTAGGCCTAGACTTATTGAAATATTATTACTAATTAATTATATTATTATTGGTCAAGTATTGAAAAGGATGTAGTTTCTTCCATAGAAATTCTATACATCATTTTTTATCCATGATTTCCAAATTTTGATGATCAGTAAATATATTTCTAGAGAATCGTACCTAACTGTTTTTATTCCTGCTCGCAGCTCCACGTATGACTATTCTGAGCTAATATTTTCTCCCTTATCATGTTCCAAATGTATGTATCCATTAGCCGGCGCCACTTTGGATAAATGAGAAAGATATCAAAAGTATTTCCTCGGAGAAATGATAGCGGAAACCCGTCGTTCCATGTTTTTGTACGGATATTCATGTTATAATGTTATTTATGTATTAAGCGTGGAGAGTGATGGATTATTGTCATTTTTTGCTCGTAATGCATACAACATTTTTGATACAACCACTTAATAAAATGAAAATATTTTCAAACCATTTACTGTATTAAGACTATTTTAAACAAATATGAAGTACCTATAGTCAAAAGCGCTCTTATCGTGCGGGTTCAAAGGTCACTAACCATATGTATCAAATCAGAAGACACAGAGATTACCAAAATGTGAGAATACAAATATACCCGGAGAAAATAATGATGGTTGATGTTTCCTGCACACTGGTTGACGAAACGAATTTCCACTTTTTTATTAATTCTCGAAATAATCTATCAGATTGAGTACCATTTTTTTTTGCTTGAGGATGCAAAATACCGGAAAATTGCTTCTTATTATTCAAATTGTCACTTTGAATTGTCACAGTGACATTTAAATATAAACTTCGCTGGTGAAAGACTTTTTAAAATTGCTGAAAACTGAATACCTACCTATCCTTTTTTTCTCCCGTCAAAATTGCATAAGTCTGTCTTATTCATCTCACAGATTTTATTTGGAAGTTATGATTAAACGCAATAGAAGAAAACAAAAACGGGGGTTATGTCTTTGTTGAATCGTATGACCCGCATGATAAGACTGCATTTGACTATAGTAGAATTCATGAAAACTTTTAAATCTGTCAGTTCAAATATGTCAATTCAAATGTATCAAGTACTACAGTCGACAGAAAAGTTTTGTGAGTAACCTAATTATTAAAATATCTCGATTGTTGATAGCCATTATTAATACTCTTGTTGGTTGAATAACTATTAACGCCCTAGAGCAAGAGCGTGACTAAGTAAACGCCAACTTTTCGTTGCCAGTGACAAGCAAAAATGCCTTTTTTATCAAGTAATTATAGAAAAAATTTAATTTTTCTACAATCACATTGAAAAGTGGGCTTTTTCACATGCCATTGACAACGAAAGGTTGACGTTTCTTGAGGAGAGTTACTTAATTTACGCTCGCCGAGCGTAAAAAATTGCAAAACGCTCGTTGCCCATAACAACCGATACTACAAACACTACAAACATATTGACAGTGACAGTGAGGATCATAGTAAGTATAAAGTATTTGACAAGTACTTGAAATCAGAGATATAAATTTATCAATTTTATTAGTAATGATATATATATATATATATATATATATATATATATTCAGGTGATTGTAGAAAAAATGTTATATGTATTGTGAGCTAAAAGTAAAATTCGAATATCCCGTGCGCTCTCACCATTATTTCAAATATTCACACTGGTTGCATAGTATATAGATCTTTTCATTTTTCTAGAATACCGTTTGATAATGATTTGTACTAGCTATCAACCGTGAAAAATAATTGTGAGCGACACTTCTGAATTAAGTTGTTAATTTCAGATATCAATTTTATAATAATACATCACAAAAATAATATATATGTAAGATATCAGTATCACAAGCACATTCGTCCTATTACCACGATTCCTAGTAGATTTTGAAGACGAAAATTTCTATAAGGTAACCATGAATGCCAAATTTTCATTGATGTGAATATGATTGGCTTACATAAAATAACTTAAAATAGATAAAGGCAATTTCAATATCCCACGCGCTCCCACCATAATTTTAAATAGAATCCGAATTTTCGGAGTAACATCTTTTTCATTGACTTTTTCAAAAATATTATCTAATACCGACTCCTAAATAAGGTTTAAATTGAGAATATATTGGAGAATTAGTATTTCCTGTTAGGGAAATCAAGCGATTAAAAGAGTTTCTTAGATTAAATTTGTAGTATTTTGCGGTTTACTTTCGGGGTTACTTAAAATGTCCAATTTATCTCAGTGTCCATAACTCTTCTACATTGCCAGACAAGCATAGTCGCCCGTTAGTGATATTTTTCAGGCTTGTCTTCCAATTCAGTTTGGAATCAAGGATCACATTGTATTTAATAAACCCTACAAAATTCAAATAAAACAGAACACAGAGTCAGATGCTGCAAATGCAGACGGCTCAATAATGGAAGAAGGCTCAGGATGTAAAGTTTACTCCAAAGCACTAAGCCTAAGGATTAAGTGGGGAATGGGAAACAATACCAGCGTGGTTCAAACAGAACTGGCTGGTATCTCATCTCAATTGCCACAAAAGAACTAACCAGAAGAGGAATTTCTGGCAAAAACATAACAATCTGCACTGATAGTAGACAAGCCCTATTAGCCTTGAACAGACAACGTGTTATATCGGGGCTAGTACTAGAGTGCCACCAAGATTTAGCTTACGCCTCGGCAGATAACAATATTATCCTGAGGTGGGTTAAAGGGTACGACAAGATTAGATGTAATCGCATTGCAGATTCTTTAGCCGGGGAAGCGGCTGGACTAAAAATTTTATGACCCAGTGACACCTACGGCCTAACGACTTCGACAACTAGCCAAACTAGCCAAACGTTACACCCATGCTTGATCCCTTAAGAGATGGGATGGAATCAAAGGATGCAGTCTTGCTAGGATCACCCTGGGCGACCCTGGGAAGCTGGCGCCGAAGAAATATTTGGCGATGATCAGGAAAAACCTACGTTTAACAGTAGGATTTCTGACTGGCCACTGCCAACTAAGGAAACACCTCTATACTATGGGGCTAGCGGACACACCTCTATGCAGGATGTGTGAACAGGAAGATGAAACTGTCAGGCATCTCTTATGCGATGGTCCAGAGTTATCGTCGGTAAGAGAGTGTGTGTTCGGTGAGTCTTGGCTACACCTGCCGATATATAAAGGAGATGTCTCCTAATGACCTGTCCACCTGCCGATATATAAAGGAGATATCTCCTAATGACCTGTCCACCTTCCTGAGAAGGACAGGATGGACGATCACCTAGGAGGACAACTCATTGGGAGGATGACAATAGGTCACATGTGGACTTAGTGCTGTGAGCCTACACTCATCCTCCCTTCTCTACAGATACAGACCGAAGGATCACTCCCAAATATTTAACGTCCTTGAACATTTCTAGTTCTTCTACGAACAACAGTACTCTACCCTGCGGGAGAACTTTCTATTCGTAAAAGCAACTGAAAGGTCCTATTCAAGGTCCTTAGAAATTCACAATTGCGAAAGGTAAAAATTGCCAATACATTTAAAATTTTATTTTAATTTTGCTTGTTATAGCTCTCGACAGCAAAGTGACATTTCACAGAAATTTTGGTCCAATTAGCATTATTTATACTTATTTTTATGAAAAGATTAAATCTTGTTTTAATGGGTGTCTTCTGGAACAATAGATTTTGTTTGATCTTCACAACTGAAATTTTGAAAGAGCCAGGTCACTAAGTGCTCGATTGTTTTAACTTTTGTGTATACACTTCGGAGCATACTTTTCAATTACATTCCGAACTAATAACGTTAATTTTATCGAATGTCTCTATTGTTCAATGGAGTTTTAGAAACTGGAGCGCAATTATTACAAAGTTTCTTCGAGTTTTGATAATAATGTAATTTATTACCGAAGTGAAAGCTGCTTTTAAAAACTGGAAGAACGATGGAGCTGTGAGAAACTTTTCTAATTTCGTCACTATTCTAATAACAAACAATATTTGGCAATCAGAAGAAAACATTGTTTATCTGATTGAAATTGGCAACCCAAATATTCTTTTACACATCAGGTTATTATCTTACAAAACAGATATATTTGAAATATATTTAAAATAAATCGTGGAGAATTTTCATTTTATAAATCCTCGAAGTAGAATCATTGAATTAAACAATAAGCAATAGAAAAATTGACACCCTATGTCTTGGAGCGTATTATCCATGGTAATTATAAAGGGAAACAAAAATATTTTCTGACTTTATGTTAAAACAGGCCTGGATCTAACAACATATTTTAATAAAGTCACTTTTATAAAATCAAGGTTGTTGGAATACTTATAAAAACCAAATGAACTTGAGCAGAATACATTTTTCCTATTATTAAAAATGTCTGGCTATTATTTTTGAAAGTCATTCTCAACCAGAGCTTGAAAGTCATTCTCAACCAAAGCTGGGATCGTTTCTAAGAAAAGTAACGCGTTACCACAGATTATAAAGAGAACAGATACGAAAGCTTGACAGAGAACAGTAAAAAGAGAGAGAGATGGGTGGACATACCCATTTAAATACCCATCGTCTTATGTCGACTCCGTTCGGGCTGCTTCGCGAAATTTCTCAACAGGGTTGTCAATATGCGTAATATTTCCTTAAACTTACGATCATAGGTCAAATATTTTATAAGCATTTTTTTAAGTGTGAGTTATACAGATACGAATATTCGATAATTGAATCAATTTTATTAACATCAAAAGAAATATACAATTAAAAAGATTATAATGTATAAAAATCATACCAGAAATATATACTTTTCTTCACAAACCATATCCTTGGCAACCATGCACAATAACGGTGACGGCTAACCTAACATAATCAAAATGTTAAAACATGCTCAAAATCACTTGTAATCTGTGCTCAAAATTCATAACGCCATTTTTGTTTGCTTCATTGTTTGAAGGTGTTCAATCGGCGATATTAGTTGTGTTATTTGACTAATCGATTGTGCGTTGTGGTAATATTAACTATAAAAATATAGTGGTATAGATTATAATTCTTATAAAATGGATAAACACCACGGCGGAGTGTATTGTTCATACAGAGACTGTATAAATAAATTTTATTCGGAAAGAAAAATAAAGTTCTTTCGATTTCCAAGGGATGAGCGTATTTAATTTAATATCCCGGCCTATGATAAAAGAAATTTTAAAGTTTTTGATATTAACTTTGGTGCTACAAATTATTATCAAAATTCTTCCTTGCATAGGTGTATATTGTATTCCCTTTGATAATAAATAAATTGAGAATTATTTGTACTTTGATTGATTGGTTGATTTTTGTAATTATTTGTGTTATCTAAAAATGTATTTAGTAATTAATCTCCCAAGAGTAATGACTATTTATAACAAATCATAGGAATGTACAAATAGGTATTAAATGAATACATAAATATTCGATTATGATTATTGTTTTAATTCATGGCGCAATTTTAAAGATTTAGTAGAAACTTCCAAAAAAACTAGATCCGGCACTAGAAATTGTTATTGTTCCCGAGTCAACACTGCAATTTGGTAAGAAATCCAGAAAATATTTTAAACTGGCAACATCGCGGCCATACCGAGTTAAAGGTCCAAGGTCATTGACGACGGAGCTGAAAATCGTTTGATGTTTTACCGGGATTCGAACCTGTTCTCTTCATAATCTGTGGCGTTACTTTACCATTATTTTTGCTTTTAAGTAACGCGTTACTGAATAGTAACGTTTTTTTCCGTTGCTCCCAGGTCTGCACTCAACACTATAAGTTGCAGGAATGATAAGTTAGCAGAAAATAGCAGTTCAGTTGAGCCATTCCTTAGTGAGCAATAAATAGTAAAACAAAATATTTTCATTGAACCTATATTGAAAATGGCTGAGAAAGTCTCCTAGAAAAGACCCATCATAATTTTATACATCTTTTATACACCTACTTGATGTTTTCGCATGAGCTTAGAATATCTCTGTACTTCACCCTTTTCCAACATAAAACTGATGCCAATCATGTTAACATGCACGAATATTTCACTATTTTGAACAGAGCTTACGGCCCGACATTCTTAAACCTGCCTTTAAGCGGTCGGGAAAAGTACGAGCGTCTGTGTTCTGAAAACTGTATGAAAGAGACGAAGACTAGAGCTCTGACACAGCGAATATATTTCCCTACGCCAACAAGAAAAATCCATAAATTTAATGTGTAAATTTGATGCCGGTTATGTGGAAAAATATAGATAGGCTCTTGTACCATAAATTTGGAAAACGTAAATAATTATATTCCGCTTTTTATGGATATACTTTATATTCGCTCGAATGTTTTCGATATAACGTACGCTTTATTTAAAATCAATCAAATGTCCGTATCCAATTTAATTTTTCTATGTAGGGATTAACATAACATATCCGGGAAATAGTGGAAAAGGCAGGAGCTAGAGTGGTGGCGGTATATAGAATACTTCTAAATATTGGAGGACCAAGTGATGCAAAGAGAAGGATCTTGTGGAGAGTAGTCAAGTCAATATTACTGAATGGTGTGGGGCAATGAAAACCGAAAAGTATAGAGATGATTTGATGCGAGTCCAAGGGATAATTCTGCTAATCATTGCGACGGGATATAGAACTATATTAAATGACGTTATCCCGATTAAAACGTGTGTTCCCCCAATCACCTTTTGGTTGAGGAGAGGACACGAGTGGGGGGCAGGAATGGGAAGAAAAAAACCTTTATAACAAGGGATATACCCGAACTATAAATGGAAAGGTTGAGGGATGGGAACGCTAAGGGACATTGAGGGTATATACTCATAAAATGGGCAAAGCAAGGGATGAACTGTGCATGTAATGTGGAGATAGGGGTGACGTCCAGCATACCCTGTTCTTATGCACGAGGCAGTACAAGGGGAGATTGGTGGTAGAGGGAGAGCTAGAAGTGACATTAGAGGTGGAAAATATGGTAGTGTAAGCTATATCCGAATGTTTATGAGTAAAAAGGAGGTGGAGGAAAGAATTGCGAAGTACAGAGAAAGGAAGGAGGAATAAATGAGTAATAGGGAAGAAGGCGCAGCACGGATTTCAATGCTATGCCCTCACGGGTAGCTCTGAATTCCGTGAGAGAGAAAGGGAGTGTGGTGTAGTGGGACGCTGATCAGTCTATTCCGACGGTCAGACGGCGTTTCGTTAGGGGTGTAGTGGTAGGTATATTCAGGTTGAGGTACCCACACTGATTGAGACACATCCCCAAACGACGGTCTTGTTGAAGACTCCCCTGCAAAAAAAATTCTGTCGTCTAGTAGAGTCATGGCTACAGTTTTTTGAAATGCACACCTTGTAAAGGGAGAAACGACTTAGTCTATATTGAAGCAACCGCATTTAAGGTGTGCTGATACATCAAGGCAATGCGCAGGTGCACATGCGAATAGTCTTGATGATAAATATACTACGAATTGTTAATCTGCTCAGTATGTTATCCAGATTTGCCATTATTACTTGCTCCAAAATTTGAAAAAACGGTTGTGAAGTGGGAGAATTGGGTAGAAAATCACTTTTCTTCATTCTCCTCAAGATTCACGAGGTTGTCTCCTTTAATGGCAGTCGAAAAAAAGGAGATGGATTCACAAACATGTTCAAAATTTGACTATTAATAGATGACTGATTATGGGAATTCAGATAATCTGCCTGTATATTTTAGTACTGTAGCTGAAAATATTCGATGGGTACCATAAAAAACAGCTCATCATACATTAAAGGTGTGTCATTATGGATTAACTATATTACTCACGAATGTTTGACGAAGTTAAACGTATGAAGTCATTAATGAATAAGTAAATCTTAATGATAATTTAATTTCGTTGGAACATTGTCGAGTTTTCACCTGTTTTATTGAATGTATACATATTGAGACATTTTCTGATTATTCGCTTCGCTACGAAATGAAATTTGTTGTATGGATTTGTCTCGGTATTATTAGATCTGTATAAATTCAATTTATTTTGATTTGATTCAGCTTAGTGGTTTCTGCAATAACCTTTTCATGCTCCAGTAGCTAAATTGAGAAAAAAATATCCACAAGCACTTTCATTGTTGAAGAAAATAATACAACATACACAGAACACATAAATAAGTGAATAAATAATAGAAGTTAAGAACTAGAATTTTGAAAACAAAATAAAGAAACAGAACGCGGAAAAAGATCAGCTCAACTGCTTTTCTAGAACGCTGGAATGAAACATTATATATGATATATCTCAATAAATGGAGCATCAATTTATCGTTTGCTCTCAGACTGATTCTGGACATTTATTAATTTATAACGCAGGCCCAGCATCCAATTTCTTGCTGAAACTTTTTTCACTACAACAAAAAGCTATAATAAGTTAGTTGAAGAGAATTCGAGAGTTTTCGAGAACATACACTTACTCTTTTTCAAAGGATCAAAAGAGACCCATTTATTGATAATAATAATAATAACTTTATTGCTAATAGAAAACAATGTTTACAGCAAGGTTAGTGTGTGATAATATACAAAAAAAATTTTTGTTTGTAATAAAAAATAAAAACAAAATAAAATAAATACATTATTCATCGAGTATAAATGACCTCAATTTGAGAATATTCCAAAGGCAGCAGCATATAGTTTTCCCCTCAGATAGGTTTATATTTTGTAGAGCATTTACTAATGGTTCCAAATTTTGCAGACAGGATATGTTTTGTTTTATAACTGTATATATCGGACACTCAAACAAAATATTAAAAATAGTTTCTTTCTCGTCCAGGTTACAAACAGTACATGTTAAAGTAGGATCTATACTATAATAGGTTCTGCCGTTTAATGTGAACTTCATTTTAAATTGATTAACCGTACGGAGTTGAGCCAAAGTACGAGTGATCTGAATTGGAGACTTCAACAGTAAATAATTGCTTGGTTCGCGTGTTGTGGTGAAAGCATTATATAGAGCCATGAAAGGGTATGCTGACGATGTAGCAATATCGGATTGGTGCAGGAAGGTATAATATTTGGAAAACAGTAGTTTTTTTTGTGCTGTTAGATGACCATAAGTTAATTGATTCCATAACTGCAGTGATTCAACGTCAACAAAAAATTGTTTGATTTGGGATGCCCAATTATACTTTGTGGTAGCGGAATTCATAATACGTAGCTGTTGCTCAAAACAAACTCTGGGAGAGCGACATTTTTCCATTTGAAGAATCTTTAGTAACCAATTTATTGTCATTTTAAAAAAACACACTACCTACACATCAATATCTCCTCAACAAAGAACCAGCACCAGAATGTATACATTGCCATGTTTCTCTTTCTATAAAACATATCATCTTAGAGTGTCCCGAATATTCTAGATATAGAAGACAGAATAATTTAAGTGCGGTATTCAAGGATGTGCTCACCAAAGACACAAGTGCTTTAATTAAATATTTCAAAGACATTAATTTGTATAACCAAATTTAAAAATTATCTATAACACAAATACAACACATACTACTTGTGTAAGTCCTCCTGCTAATAACTCTTAGTAGTTGATGCGGGCATGTTTGTATTAAATAAAAAAAAATAACATAGTAGTGTGGATCTTGAAAACATTAACGGATATGTATTTATATAGAATGTATATTAGCTACGATCTTCATCACTTAATTATAATGTGATTCAAAAATGTGACAACGCTGTAATATTTTGCTCTACTACCCATTTGAAAACGTCCAACTTTCGTTAACATCAGAAAGTGGTCAACGAAAGAGATACAGAATAACGTTTCAAAATTTTTCGTTCACACTTCCAATCGTTTTTATATGAAATCTTTGCTGAACGAAATATTACAGAATAGACGCCTAATTGTTATTCTTGTTTCTCTTATTTTTTTGGGAATCAAACCACAATAATGTTTTTTATTTTTTATTCCGACGTTTCGGTAGCATTCCAGCTACCGTTGACAAGATTATAACTAGTAATGAAATAATTTTAGGTCCCAATCTGACACAAGGAACTTACAGAAGATGCCTAATTGTTAATTTTGAATGACAAACGTTGGAAAATACCAATGCCCGTTTGAACCGTTCACTTTAAGCCAGTATTAAAATTAAGTAATCTCAAAAAGACTAGTTTGCGTTGCATCGCATTTCAAGTATTCCTTACACTAGTCAAGGAGCCCTTCATATTAAGTTCCATATTGGGTTGACTTAAGCTCCACTTAGTTTGAAATCGGTTGACAGCTGCTTTAATCTGAGATCGCAATGTGTTGATGTATTGCGCTTAGGAGAAAGTGTAATACTTACATGATACATTTATGAAAATGGAGCTGGCAATAAACGACATTTTCGAAGATTTTATCAAAGATTTCGAGTTACAAAGCAATGTGGTTTACGTGGTTCAGGATTGATAGAGGAACCTCTGAGCTCTCGTAGTGATTTTCAAGCAAAATATTACCCAATAAGGAAACCTACAAGACCTAGTGAGCGAGTCTCTCATGAATCAGTTTCTGGAAGCATTTCGGCTTTATTCCTGCGCTGGACATTACTTTATAACTGATGTTTAATCTCTCGGAATATAGCTCCTAAATCAGCCTTAGTGACGGAGTTTGTGAATACTGAGATCTCGTTTTATTTCAACAAAGAATACTTATGCCAGTTTTTGGAGGGCAGTCGGTAGTATATCTTTCTCCTAAAGTTTGTCCTGGAAGTCGGAAAGTCTGCTTACTGCCTCAGAGGTTTAAAGTTCCTGCAATTTATCTTTGATCTTACCAACATTCTCTCAGATCTTCACGTAAATGTCGAGTGATTGTATTTATCAGAATAAACTCAATAACATGAAAAAGAAATAGGGAATTTGCTATTGTTTTCGATTACAAACTGCTCTTTGAACTTCCATTCCCATTCTTTTATGAAAGATAATTAAATCAAATCTTTCATGAAATAATTATAAATTCTGTTTAAATTTTCAAGCCAATTATCTCGTATAAAATTAAAGTGAGATTCGTAAGGAATTCTTAGCTTGTTATAATTTTCGTGCAGCCAACATTTTAGTGGAACTTGCAGGTTTAAGAAAATAAAGACATAAATTGGGATTTATTCTAAGCTTACAAAAAATGTGGTTACTGTTTGTCTTTCGTGCTGCTGCAGCTCCTAGTCTTAATTTTTGTTTTATGTAATGAATTGTTAAAAGGATGTTTTATTATGTTTACTTCTTTTTATCGGTCCCTTTTTATGTCGTTGGCTGGAATAATACGTGTCGGGGATTTTGAATTTTTCCGGATAAAACAAAGGAAATTGAGTTTATCGCGAAGTTAACCGTTTATATATATTTAGGTTTTCTGATTCCGGGCAATTTTTACCATATTATTCGCCTTGATGAACTAAAACATTGAGTGTTTCGTAGGATATTTTGCTAAATTTATTTTAGTAAAATTGACATTTAGATAGCAGTACACGGTACAAGGATATAAGGAAGCCATTCTTATTGTTCCACATGGAAAAGGAATTTGATTGAGCACTGTTATTTTTGATTCAATATTTTCTTTCCTCCATAGATGGTCCAGCCCCAATTACAAAATCCACTTTTTCACTTTTTTTTTTTTTAAGACTGAAATATACCAAATAAAAATATTATTCTGATTGAAAGTACAAATGAGAGGAAAATCTTATTTAAAACTCAACTAATCTAATAAAATTGCAAGAAGTGTACACGACCTCAAATTTCCGGAAGCTAGCATATCTGCAGTATCTGCACTACAATCAAGTCTCTTGATTAAAGAGAGCTCGCTATGCGTCAATTAGGGAAACAATTCAATCTTGGTTAATGTCCATGCTCTGTTCTGAAATCGAGGGTGGTTTAATACTCTTTACATTTTAATTTTCTTTATACCAGTGGTGGGACAAAGGTGTGCTGCCACTGCTCAGTTCTTACCGGTAATAAAAGGAAAATACGGGTTTTGTTGAATGAGATTCTTTTCGAATAACTTCATTTTTACTTTATGGTTAAAAGTAAAATCCCTGAATTATCAGGAAGGTCATAAACATAAAATAGTACATTTCAGAGCAAATTAGCGCCCAAGTACATATTGACTTACAAATTGGCACCTAACGTGGGGCAATTCTTTAAGGTCCCATGTCGGGCATACTCTTTCTAGGTTGAGATCAGCTTTCAACATGTTGAACAACACTATATTTCCATTTCTGCTTATTTCGGCTTTTGCCTTTCAATTTGTGTTTGGCAAAAGTCTTTGGTGCGATAATGCATGTTTGTATAATGGAATGACGTTCACTGAGGCCTGAAAGATATACTGTCAAACATAACCATCGATTCAAACTGTTTATTAATAGTAAGAGAGGTACATTGACTTATCTAAACTTCAGAAATAATTTTCATAGGTCATGAAATAAAATCTAATGTACATTTTTAGAAGACCACTGTATTATAATGGTATATTATGCAACAATCATGTAATGGGAGTTTCATACACATTTAATTCAAAAAAATATAAAAAGAATGTACTACTACCCGGTACTCGAACCCGGCACGTACAGATCGAAAACCACCTTATGCGGCGCCCTTCTTCACTGTGCTACGGGACCACTAATAGCATAAAGTGTATAGGTATGTTACTGCTATGGAAAATTAGTAATACATTATTTTAAACAAAAATTGATAAGTTTAAATATGTATTAACCTTGGTCATTAAGTATTTTTGGGCTTGTCCATGAGATTTCTTTGAAAAACTGACGCAAAAGATTTAAACTGTCATAAAACACTGTCAAGCTGTCAAACATTCTACAGAAAATATTGGGTCTGCCTACTGGGGTATTTGAAAATTTAGATTTCTATTGGTAAATTTTCAGTTTTATAATGAAAACCGGTGTTATAATGAGTATCATTATGAAACTGAAAATTGGCATTTAATTAACAACTTATAGTATAGGAGTAGAAAAACTCTCTTTCGAAGGACTAGTGGGTTTTGCATTGGCATTACAGGGGCAATGAGGACTACTCCTACAGCGGCGCTGGAGACAATGCTAGACCTTCCTCCGCTACATTCTGTCATAATGTACGAAGCAAGGGCAGCACTAACCCGACTGGAAAAAGCATCAGACCATGACGTGGCACATGGGAGAGGACACACACAGAGATAAGGCATGTGGATGATGACATTTTCAAAATGCCAACAGACCACATGACCACCAAATATATCTTTCGCAAGAACTTCGAGATTGTCATCGGAGATCGAAAGGAGCTTGAGGAAGAGAACACATCACCACTTAGTAGAGCGAATGAACTGATCTGGTATACAGACGGATCAAAAAATGAACTCGGCACCGGAGCGGGCATATACAGCAAGACAAGCAAATATGAAGGAATCGTCTCGCTAGGAAAATACGCTTCTGTATTTCAAGCAGAGGTCTATGCAATACTTGCATGTGCAAGGGCTAATAATATGAGAGCCTACAACAACAGGCAGATCAGGATCTACAGTGACAGTCAAGCCGCCCTTAAAGCACTTCAGAGCTATTGGGTGACATCTCGGCTAGTATGGGAATGCGGCGAAGAACTGGAAGTCTGGCGACTCGGAACAGTGTAACACTGGAGTGGGTCCCAGGTCATAAAGAAATCGCAGGCAATAAAAAAGCTGACGAACTCGCAAGAGTAGGATCGTCAACCCTGATGAACGGACCCGAACCTGCTGTGGGCATCCCCAGATGCTTAACGAGGACATGGTTAAAAGGGGGGTTGGAAGAACAACACAATAAACACTGGAAGAATACGACCAGGCAAATACATGGGAAGAAATTCATAAAAGAACCATCAGAAAAAGTAGCGAAAGAACTGCTCTCAATGAGCAGGAACAAACTACGCACCATAACGGGGCTACTTACGGGACACTTACATGCAGAAGATGCAAAAAGGATACCGAAACAGCTCTGCATATACTATGCAACTGTGAGTCGCTGGACCACAGAAGGCAGAAACTGTATGGTAAACCCCAAATGACTCCAGAAGACTTCTACAACCAACCAGCAAAGAACCTGTATGAGCTAATACAGGGAACGGAATGGCTGAATAGGTTGTAGTCAGAACACTATGGGTATCCACAATAAGCCCAGGAGGCTGAGGTAGTACCGGCGAAGGGAAGGCTCCTTAAAAAAAAAACTTATAGTATAGGAGTAGCAAAACTCTCTTTCGAAGGACTAGTGGGTTTTGACTCACATATAATTACATTAATTGAGATAAAATCTCTTCTAAATAGACAAATATCTTGCAGATGAATATCAAAGCTTTGACAAACGCTTTCACTAGATACTATACGCCACGCGGGTTCGTTGTTTTTTTGCAGTTCGACCAATGGAAGTAGAGACAAACTATTGATTCATTTTTTATGACAAACATGTTTAATAGAACACCATGCCCTCCATGTCTA
>CAJUYI010001701.1:0-46572 GCA_910591695.1 Galerucella pusilla
TTGAGATTAATTTGGATATTAAATTAAACAAGAATAACAAAATACTCTCATGTATTTCATTTTATTCATTAGTACAGACTTATTCCATGTCCAAGAAAAAACACGGAAAAATATTTTATGTTTGGACATGAAATAGGCGACTTTACCCTATAAGTATTCTATGTCCAATTTTTCTTTTCATACGCATCTTTGGCAAATATGAACTGAATTGATGAAAAAGAAGAGAAATCAAAGTAATTCATCACAATATTAGGACATAAAATATTTATTAGAGGTCTGTTCCAACCGCAATCAGAAACTGTCAGAGAAGATCGGAGAATAACTGGTCATAACAAATAACCAGTTTACTTTCGCCTAATTTCTATCACTGATTGCAATGGTCGACTATTGTGACATGGAATAGTTCTGCTCTAAGGGGACGATATATATGTATATCATCAAATTCCTTTCTACCTTTCGGTGTAGGGAGATTTCCCAAAATTTTAAGATTCAACAAAAATGTTCCATTCTTTCCTATTTTTTGCTAATTGTTTTGCTCCTGTAATTGTCTTTCCTCTTTCCTTCAATATTTTGGCTATGTTGTTATCCCATGATTCTTTGGGTCTACCTCTGTCTCTTTTAATAATTACTTAATAAAAACATCGTCTAACGTCTATGACGAAAAATATATCTTCTCAATTAAATTACACAGAAATTTTCTTTATTTTTATATGTAATTCTAATGCACTCGAACGAATTATCGATTAGTGATAGTTGAAATGTATTCATGTAGCAAATTTGACGCTCTACAAAAACGGGCTCCTATAATTTTTCGATATTCCTACTACTTTCGAAGTTATTGAAGATTAAAGTTAAATAAGTAATAGATTTTGACATTTTTTAAAATTTTTCGACGCTACAATAATATTTATAAAAAAATTATATGGGATATTTTTTGTAGAACTTTCTATTGACTATAATTTTATTTTTACCATAAAATTTTCCCGTATCAATAATAGATATAAATCAATACAGTTTATGTCTAGATGTCATTTCATTAAACTTCATCCTTCATTTTCTGGTTAATAGTTGTCTGCAGTTCAATTGCTGGTTTATCATGGACTTTTCCCACTGATATATTTAATAGTTTAGGAAAATTATGGTTAACTAAAATTGAAAAATCTGACCTGTCTCGGCAAATATTACAAAATTCATTGTTATTCGATAAATTAATTGATAAGTACAATGTTTACGCTCGTGCGTCGACCCAGCACTGTAGTGTAACGCCTCTGATGCAATCATTACAGTGAAGCAGTGTCGAGTGCGGTTAGTAGTCGAATGGGTACCACTGAGGGAGACCGTCGTAGAGTCCGTACAGCCTCCAGCGGAGGCTGTACGTATTATACCTGCGAGGTCTATCGGAGGAGACGTGAAACCAAGGTCCGTTAAAGAGCCCACTGGCTGGAGCACTAGTGGGTTGGGCAAAATTTCCGGTTAGGGGTAGATTGCTCACGGCGTCGGTGATTAGCATCAATAGTAGAAATAGACCGACGTTAAGTAACCGAAAAAAAAAAAATGTTAACGTTCTGACTTGATAAAATTAACTTGGAATTTTAAGCACAAATGAGAATACATCCACATTGTTTCAAATGTTTCAGTCATAGTGGAAAAACATAAACAGCATAAATCTATAAGTATCTATACAAAAATCAAACAACCACCCATGGAGACGCCAATTACACCTTTAAATTCTATTTATATTGCACAATCGATAATTTTTTCACAGAATAAAAAACGAGTCAATTTGGCACGAATTTTAAAAACAAATAATGCTTTCCGATAAAATAACCAGCACCACAAACTATTCTATTTATTTCAGCAACAATAAATGACAGTTCATTATTCACCATAGCTTTGAAGGCATTCATACAATTTGAATTGAATTTCAATTTACATAGGTAGATGAATTATGTTATACAAATAAATGATTATTCAGTTTAATTAAATTTTTTGTTTATTAAAATTAATGTATGTATTGTATAGATGATTTTTAAATGTGACAAATTCTAGTTAATAAATTCATCAATACTGAAATAACTCTTGATAAACTGAGATAATAAAAGAATAATACATCTTAAGGAGGATATGCAACATGCAAACATGCGCATTTCTTTCAATTATTAGTCACAACTTCCAATAATAACCGAAAACTGTCAGATAACTGAGGAAAATAAAGTTGTGAATTATTGTAAGAAAAGTAATCCACAAGTCATGTAAACAATAACACAAATAGTGGCTATTCGACAAGGTCAGGACCAGTAGGTGGTCTATGGTAATAATTTGACGCCTGCGTTGTTTGTAATTAATGGAAGGAATTAATTTCTTAGTTGAAAGCTGGCCATCTTAATTTTAATTGCGTGAATACATTACATTCCATGGTTTTAGTTTTCGTACGCATGAGTCCACCATAAGTGTAGATGTTTACATATATCTCTTATTAGTGTACTCGACACTTTGTATGCACAGAAAGTTGGGAAATATTTCTTCTAATTTTTAAATCTAAAAACTGTCCTGGGCCTATTTTGGATACTCCTAGTGTTCTGACTACAACCTATTCAGCCATTCCGTTCCCTGTATTAGCTCATACAGGTTCTTTGCTGGTTGGTTGTAGAAGTCTTCTGGAGTCATTTGGGGTCTACCATACAGTTTCTGCCTTCTGTGTTGACGATCCTACTCTTGCGAGTTCGTCAGCTTTTTCATTGCCTGCGATTTCTTCATGACCTGGGACCTACTCCAGAGTTACACTGTTCTGAGTCGCCAGTCTTCTAAGTTCTTCGCCGCATTCCCATACTAGCCGAGATGTCACCCTATAGCTCTGAAGTGCTTTAAGGGCGGCTTGACTGTCACTGTAGATCCTGATCTGCCTGTTGTTATAGGCTCTCATATTATTAGCACTTGCACATGCAAGTATTGCACAGACCTCTGCTTGAAATACAGAAGCGTATTTGCCAAGCGAGACGATCCCTTCATATTTGCTCGTCTTGTATGTGCCCGCTCCGGTGCCGAGTAGAGCAATAAGCACGTCCTTGTGACGTCATGTGACAGTCGCCCTGATGAATCTGATGATAAAAATGCGTTCTTTGCTTTGCACAACACGTACTTCTTGATAGTAAGTTATCCTGTTTGAAATAACATTAATAAAATAGCTGTCAGCATGAAACATCGCGATGCGACATAGATAAACAAGACCGACTTTGATTTCTGCGCAAGACAGGTGACAAACTTCACGTGTCTTCATCTTATGTGAAACGGAGTCTAGCTCACCGTGGTCTACAAGTCCTAGAACGGCATGTTCCTAACATAATATGGACATCGTATCGTAAAACACGAAATGAGAAAATTTTAATGAGACAACTGTGACATAGGATCTTGGGTTGTTTATTTAAATACGAAAAATGTATAAAAATTATGTTTTAAAAAACATCTCATTATCATGAAGTTTTTGATGAAAAATGAATTTATGTGTATATATTATATTTATGAATATTTTCAGGTCGAAAAATCATCTTGCATGAGTATTTTTTACTCTAAAAATACATACTCTCCGTACATATGAACCGTAATATATACAAACACCAATTTAACTTTATAAAAGAAAATCTCTACTAAATTTCACTTGAATGTATTCGTAAATTTACTGAAAACATGTTTATTTTATTCTGTCTTAGCTATAATAAACTAACAAAAAAAAGTTGTTTGAAATAATCCCATTTATTAAACCTGATTGTATACTATTTATGTCAAAGTATAAAATTTCTCCTCCGAAACCTTATTAGCAAGACTTTAGATGACATTTTATGAATTAACTAGCTTCACTCTAAATTTAAACAAGCTCAATGTAGAAAATGAGCTAATTTCAGCTATAAGCAAGGATTATAAAAGTCATATGTTCAATTCCAATTTATTTTCTAAAATAATTATACAGGCCAATAAATTACTTTTTATTGTCGGAAAACAACAGCAACATCATATTCAGAATATTTTTAATATGCTTACTCCCAAAATTTCAACAAATATTGTATGTCGATAAATTTATGCTGGCACTTGAACAACAAATGTGCAATAAAAACCACAACTCGTGACTCTCAGAACTGTCAGAAACTATCAGAAACCGTCAAAAGCATGCGCATCAAATAAAAAGTGTTTGTAGAAACAATTAGGCAGTTGGTGATTTAAAAATACTTTGTTTAAAGAAGGAAATATGCAGTTTCGTATCATATGTCATATATATGGGCTCGGATATATTTTTCCGAACCCATTAAACAACTGCAATAAAATTAATCTAATTTATTTGGAACAATACACCATAAAATTGATCTATATTACTCACAAGCCGGTACGTAAAAATATTATATTACGAGTTTAGATTTTCTATAAAATATTCAACAGATAAAAGTACCTACCAGATCTACAAGCTTCATTCATAGATATTATAATCTGTGTTTCGGTGATGGTATTAAAAACTATTTCACCCAAGTAGCCCAAAGTATATACGACCGTGATGAGCCCAGGAGAAATAGGGCTGTGCTAGAGTTCCGTCCCTTTTTAGTTCGCGTCTTACACAAGTGCAACGATAAGTTTGTTGAGTTATACAAGATGTAAGTTTCAGTTTCACGAGTTTTTTACTGATTATTTTTTTCTTATTAATTTCAACCAATCAGAATAACCCCTTCCGCTTCGCGGTCGAATTATTTAAACTGTCAAACTGACACTCTTTGTAATTATGCAACAAGTTATCGATGTATAATCAGAGATTATAAAGAGAACAGATACGAATCCCGGTAAAACATCAAACGATTTTCAGCTCCGTCGTCAATGACCTTGGACCTTTAACTCGGTATGGCCGCGATGTTGCCAGTTTAAAATATTTTCTGAATTTCTCACCAAATTGCAGTGTTGACTCGGGGACAATAACTATTTCTAGTGCCGGATCTAGTTTTTTTGGAAGTTTCCACTAAATCTTCAAAACTGTGCCATGAATTAAAACAATATTCATAATCGAATATATATTCATGTATTTATTAAATACCTATATGTACATTCCTATGATTTGTTATAAATAGTCATTACTCTTGGGAGATTAATAAATAAATACATTTTTAGATAACACAAATAATTACAAAAATCAACCAAGTTAAGTACAAATAAATCTAAATTCATTTATTATCATAGGGTATACAATATACATCTATGCAAGGGAGAATTTTGATAATAATTTGTAGCACCAAAGTTAATATCAAAAACTTTAAAATTTCTTTTATCATAGGCCGGGATATTAAATTCAATACTCTCATCCCTTGGAAATCGAAAGAACTTTATTTTTCTTTCGGAATAAAATTTATTTGGACAGTCTCTGTATGAACAATACACTCCGCCGTGATGTTTATCCATTTTATAAGAATAATTAATAATCTATACCACTATATTTTTATAGTTAATATTACCACAACGCACAATCGATTAGTCAAATAACACAATTTTTGCGCGATCAATCTTTTTTGTTTATTTACAGGATCGGTTGTCAGGACGGTAGGTTGTGTTTACTGGTTTCTAAGTCTAACACGTCGGTAAGTAAATTACTTACCGACGTCTTAGCCCTACATACATTTAAGTGGTTCTAAATAATATATTACTTCATTAATTACACAAAAGGAATAAAGTTTATTTATAGTTTTTTAATGAACAGAATCGAACAGAACAATATGAAAAGTAATAAATAGCATAAAAACAATTTCACCAAAATGCAAATTATATTTATATGATTATATATCAAAACAAAACAAAACTGATTTCAGAGCAATTTTGAATGATTTAATCGATTTTTTCTGTTTGACAAGTTCAGGCAGTTCGTTGTAAATTTTTGCAATTTGATATGTAGAAGAAGTTTTGTACTGTTCAGCTCGATGACGAGGGACAATTACTCTATAGTTGAAAAAGGTTTTACGGTTATGAATATTTGAAAGGGAGGAAACTTTGTTTATTAAATATGATGGTTGTCCAGTTTTAATAATTCTATGGAATAAGCAAGCCGAATGAAGATATCGTCTCTTGGCCATACTGAGCCATTTGACTGTATTGAGTTTGTGGGAAATTCTCTGACGTCTTCTGATACCACAGACCAGCCTTAAGCAACAGTTTTGCACTACTTGAATTCTCCTAGCGATAGCTACATTTAGGCAAGGCCCATAAATAACATCACTGTAGTCAAATTTAGCTAGTACAAGCGCATCACACAAAACTTTTTTTGCATTGAATGACAGATACTGTCGACTTTGAAATATCTTTTTAATATTAAAGTAGGCATTTTTAATGCAATTGTTGATATGTTTATCATATTTGAATTGAGGATCCAATATTAATCCTAGATTTCTTGCGGTATTCGATGGTTTAATGGATTCACTTTCAATTTCCAATGTTATGCGTGCTGTCAAATCAGAAAGATGTGTCTTAGGTCCAAATAGTTTTAATTATTGTCCATATTAACGTGCTTTGTGACAGCTCTGGCCAATGTGACATTGGTTTTATATAATATGTGAGCTTAGTAACTTTCAGCAATAAATAAAAAAGGAAACAATTGAATTTTGTTCTTTACATTTCCTTCTTTTAGAGATGGTTATAGTTATTTGGCTAGGGCAGGTTAAAATTTCTTTTACACTTACTTTCATTCCTATCTGTTGACGACCTTTGGAATATAAGAGGCAGTCTACTAGTATCTGCTCAACTTAAATCGGGGAATGACAATGTTTGCAGTTATGTTGAGGTGAAAAGCTCATCAATTGGCGTGCGGGAGAAAGGTATAACCGTACGAAATCTCCTTCTCACTTTGGCTTTATAAGAAGTTTTTTATTCATTTAATTCATACGTCAAACAACAATGACTGAACAATTTGACGTGTTTTCTAAAAGATGCAGATGACATTCGTAGTACTATAATTTCATATGATGTCACTTGATGCCAACATTAGGTCCTTTTGACAGCTTCACACCCTGTATACAGATGGTCACTTGGTGTACGATACACCCTGTATATGTTTCGTAGAGGGTCCTTTTGACAGCGCGTTTTGCATCACTCTGTATAATATCCGACCAGGCAACACTCTGTACATGAATCAATAAGGTCACTGTGTCAACATTCTTTGTGACATACCCCGTATATGTCGACACGTCGTAGGATAAAAAATGGCGGACCAAAGCTACCTTCCGCTGGTAAGAAGCTACCTTCTGCACCTTCCTATACCGCCCGCTAGATGTCTCCGGCCGACCTCGGAATAAAAATGGCGGCCGACCCCGATTTCAAACGGCGGGTTTTGCCACCAGACCCCAACCGACCAATAGCAGCCTCCGGCGTTAATGGCCGACCAATAGCAACCTCCGATTTGGAAAGTGGAGGGGGCAGCGTCAAGTGTCCTAACCCCTGCTTATCGTTTCCAAGGCGATTTAAAAATATTTTCTGTGAATAAGTAAACTTGTCAATTTGATGGTTATAAAAAATGTCGGTTCCAAGATTTGGAAACAAAAATGATTATTCAATCGACCAATTAGTGAGGGATAATACTCCTCAAAGTATTTGTTGCATAAAAAATTATCTTACCGAATAAACCTCGAACATTGATAAATTTTAATAATTTTGCCATAACTTCCTCAAGCATGTTGCTTTAAGATAAGAACCCTCCGCCTTCGGCGTCGTGTTGTTACCAAGCGGCATGCTTTCGGAATCTATGACAAAATTATCGCAAATTATCAATGTCCTTGGTATATTATAGCTGATAAATGCACTTTTTTTGCCCGTGCACAAGATATTTTCAGAGTGGAATGTTTATTACAAACTAAAATAATTCTGAGACAAGTTTACAAATGATTATCACGAAAAACCACCTCTTTGAATTATGAAATCAAACAATTTTATTTTGTTAAATTTACATTATATTTAACCTTAAAGTTGTGACGCGTTTCGCTAACACAGTAGCTTTTTTAAACGAATTATTCGTGTGTAGTACCAGAAATTTGGTACAATAACGTGTCTGAATTTAAAACGACTTGTTTACGATATTAACCATAAAAAACTTCAATTAGGGTTCTTATAAATAAATCGACGTTGTTAAAAGAGTCTATACATCCATAAAATACATATAAAACACCGTAAAACGGATAAACCAAAATCATTTCTATTTTTATAACATTATACAGTTCATTAATCGGAAATACTGTTTTGAAAAAAAAGTCCAACGAATAATGTACGTTTCCTCTTAAAAAGAATGAAATGATCCATATAATTTTCAAAATGATTTCTTAAAATAGTTGGACGTAAGGAAATGGCAGCATTTACAAAAACAGACCATTACAACAGCAGAATGTATTTCTAATAGGTTTTGGAGACATTTATTTCATTAATCTTCAAAGAAGTAAAAATTTAGAGAAATTGTTATTTTATCCAGGAATAGGTGCTAATCATAAATATGATAACATCAAGTAAATTCCAGATTCAACAAACAAAACAACTTTCATATTTATGAAAACATATACATAATTACGATTGACATGTTAAAGATATAAATAGCTCTACGCATTTGCGGAATATAAATATCAGATAACCTACCTAAACATTATTATTACTTTCCTACGTAAAATCTTTTTTGCATCTTCTTGGGGAAGTCACCATGTATGATCCAACCATGTTCTCAGTAATTTGTATCAACTTCCATTCCGTTATCAAACTCTTAAAATGGTTCAATGCTCTTCAGTACTTCATCATTAATATCCTTGCTTGTAGATGAAACTATTGTTTTCTGTATTGGCTCCTCAATGATAATGGAAATTAAAAAATGTTCATCAACTCTACGTCTTAGTTAAAAAACTAGAATATAATCACATTTGTGACATTCAATAAATATACCTTCAAGAAATTACACCCTATGCAAAAACAGGAACGACGACTAGACCAAATGACATGGACACTTTTCCTACCGTTTGACATTTGAATGAACTCTTGACCATAACTGTCGTAAACGAAGATATGATAGGTACATGTGCAAGCATCTGGAAATACTACCAGCGGCGATAAAGTTTTCAGTTGGCACCATCTTTGTCACGTTCATAGTTCCCAACCGGAACCAAAATATTGAAGAACAATAAGGAAAGTTTACAGAAGACATTTGTTACCTTTGGTTTGCTGTTAATCACTTTCGGCAGCCATGTTGATTTATTTAGCGCCGTGAAAATTTGGAATAATATAGCTGATGACTTCATCTCTATAAATCACACTGGTCATATTCCCGTTCAAAACTTATAGGTATGTTCGACCATCAAAGGAAATTCCACTCCACACTGTTACAGTACCTTCTCGAAATAGACGAATTTCCTGGATAGGTCAACGATTTGTAGACACTAACGGGTTGATCCAGACACGTAAGCAGCGACTATCGTAATACCTTCCATAGCGAGACTACAGATTTTTATTCTTCCTGCCAATTTGGAAGTTCTAGAGCCCTAATCCTAGTCTTTGGCGTCTGTGTTTTGCGGTGAGAGGAACCCTTCTTAAAAGACACCATGATCTTAAATTGACCTCAGAAAGCCTTCGACGCAAAGTTGCTACTAAAATCGCAGTACAGGTATCAAGTGGCGCCCTTCGAGCTGATGGAGTAATATAACTATCAGGCGTAGTAACTGTGGGTCTTCCAGTTCTACATCCACTTGCCTAGTTGCCTAGCTCCAGCCTGGATCATACCAATGGCCTCTACAATACTCAACTTCCTTCTTTCCATACCTCTACACTGAAAATTTCAAAATGCTAAAGATTGTTTAGAATTCTGTACAGTTCAGAGACAGACTGAACACTTGGTTATTCAAACTAAATTATGGTGATAATTTTTCACTGGATATAGTAACCAATCAAATTACTTAATTTCAAGTCATGTGTCAAATTTCATCCAATCACCGCTGTATTACAGCGATAATACCCTACATACATGTGGTGTTTTCAGTTTGGTGTTTACTTTTTATCAAACATTAATTAAACGTCAAACTGACAACTGACAACTCAAAGATAATAGCCCTCGGCCTTTATCAAGCAACACGCTTTCAGCATTCTCTATGACAAAATTATCTCGGTATTATCAAGACCCTAGGGGTACTACTACTGATTATATAACTCATGTTTCAATGAACCAATACAATCCTTGAATTTCCCATAGTTATGACGTATTGATAAGTGAATATACCCCTTGACGACGTGATCTGATCGTTTAGGTGTTTCGCCTCCTGCCATATTGTGATCATTTCCATAGTAACGGGCAAGCTCAATGGAATGTCAGTTAACTCTTCAAAATGCAGCGCTTTGGTTTCATTTCAAGTGGTGAAATTGATGAAGAAATTGAAAATTCAACACCAGAAAATACTACCAAAACGCATAATTGTTTGGAAGCAGTTTACGGTGTTTTGTGAATGTCGAAATTACAAACTTTCTGCTGATATTTCAAATGATTATTCGTGATATAATCGTAACGAATACCAACTCGAGCATAGACAATATTTTCCGATTATTTACCTCTTCACTCGACGTATTTCGCGAAACACCACTCGAGCTGCGCTATTGTGATGTTTCGCCAAATACGTCTCGTGACTCGGTGAATAATCGAATATTGTGTATGCTCTTGTGATATTATAACTGATTATTTAAAATCTGACATTTTGCTGGTTTTAACCAATAGCAATACATTATTCTAGCCAATCATACGGTATTACACTGATAATTCTGCTTCCTCATCGATAATACCTTGTTTACATTGAAACATCAAAATTTTACTTTACATTTGTCATTATTGACAACTAAAAGTGCTTCAGTGCCATCACCCAAGAGAATATTGAACATTTAATACTTCAAATTGTTGGAAAAGTTTATCACATAATTTTCTATTTTCATGACTCAAACTTGTTTATTTGAGGCAAAAACATTCAAACAAACCGAATTATCAATCGGTTTGTTTTCATATTTTTGCCAAATAAACAAGTTTTCGTGGAAAATAAGAAATTATCGATAACTCCAATGTTAAAATGTCATATACCTGGAAATGTTATTGTCACTTTGACATCGATAAAAAAGGTGCATCCTTTTTTATCGCGATAAAAACTCCTCTTCCTCAATATCTAGCAAGCGGACGTCACTTTTACACAATGACAATGAGTCGCAAGTTAATAAAGATTAGTATTTTTGTTGTTCATCCATATATATGTATGACTATACATTCCCATGGGAATTGTAGTCACACCCACAAGTGGGTGTCTTGTCGATCCATTTAACATGGGGGATCAGACCATTGTAGAATTTTTTTCCTATTCCTAGATATTGTGATGTGACAGTTTTTTCTACGATTTTACGCCACATCTGTCTATCTTTTACTTTACGTTTCGCTTCCTTTACATTAATGATATTTAAATCCGCGTTTACTTGGTCTTCCCATCTTGTTTTAGGTCTTCCCCTAGCTTTGTCTCCAACTGGTGTCCATTCTGTTATTTTTCTCAGTGTTTCATCTCTACTTTTTCTGTAAATGTATCCGAACCATCCCAGTCTGCGTGCTTTTATATATTTTACAATGTCTTCCCCATTATTTTTTTGTACAATTTCATAATTCATTTGTCTTCTGTACTCTCCTTCTCCCGTTTTAACTAGTCCAAAGATTTTCCTCATAATTTTTCTCTCGAATATCCTTAATTTATTTTCCTGTTTTTTTGTCAGATTCGCTATTTCAGCGCCATAGGTCACCACTGGTCGGATTGCTGCCTTGTATATTTTAATTTTTGTGTTTTCACTAATTTTCTTATTTTGAAGATATCGTCTGTATTTGAAGAAAGCTCTATGTCCAGCTTGTATCCGCTGATCTATTTCTGATGTTCTATCGTTATCGCCTTTTGAGTAGATTCCTAAATACTTGAAACTGGGCACTACTTCGTATTCGTATTCTCTTATCTTAATTGATTGCTGTTGGAATCTATTTCTGGATATGAACATTGCTTTAGTTTTTTCTTGATTTACCTTCAGTCCTCTCTTTTCAGCTTCTATCAGTTTTATAGATATTTCTTTAAGTTCTTTCAGATTTCTTGATATTATAGCTATGTCATCTGCATACGCTAAGATTTGTGTCAATTTTGTTATTATGGTACCTCTTAAACCAACAGCTTTAACGACACCATCCAATGCAATATTAAAAAGCGTTGTAGACATTGTATCTCCTTGCCTCACCCCGCTATTAAATTCAAATTCTTTTGTTTGTCCTTTTTCTGTACTCACTCTTGCTGTCGATCGTTCCATAGTCATATTAATTAGTCTTCTCATTTTACTCGATACCCCAATGTTTTTCAAATCTTCTTTAAGAGTCTCCCTGTTTATACTATCGAAAGCCTGTTTAAAGTCTATAAATAGTATATTCTGATCAATGTTAAATTCATAACTTTTTTCAATAATTTGTGTCATTATGTGAATTTGGTCCATAGTTGACTTTCCTTTCCTGAATCCATATTGATAATCACCTATTTTTCCATCTATGTTGTCTCTTAGTCTTTCGTTTAAAATTGTTGTGAAAATTTTATAGGCAGAGTTTCATCCATATATTCCGTCGTTAATTTATCTTGCCAAAAAACACTCGAGCTTTTCTTTTATCGGATAAATTTCTCTTTAACTCAAAGTTTTGCCAATCACTAAATTTGCTCGAAAAACTGACATTAGATAAAATTAGTGATTGGCAAAACTGTTTCGTTGCAAAGAGAAATTTATCCGATAAAAAAAGCTCTTGTGTTTTTACTGTTGATAAAAATGTATGGTAATTTTTTGTGATTAAGAAAAATAATTTGATGGGACTGTTCACTTGCATTTGATATAAAAATGTTTCAATTGAATATTACCAAAAGATCTCTTTGCAATCAAAATCTGTGTTTAAAAGCTGGCTGTCAGTATTTTTTATATTTTTATCGAACGAACTTGAAGTTTAAGGTTGAAAATCCTACTCTATAATTTATTTTTAACTGTTAAATAATGAAGAAAATCAATATAGAAGACGAAAATATCCTACTATTGTTGTGAAATTCATCATATCGATTCTTGGTACGCTTAAAATACAACTCTTGTGCGTGTTAATATAATATGCAATTCTTAATTTTAGAACAAGTACTGGTTTTAATCAAAAGTGCTCATGTATTTCAATATGAGCGGACTGTTTTAAAGTGTGTACAGGGTGATCTAACCTATGTTTTATTAAATATCTAATGTGACAAAAAAACTAATTTCATGGTGTCTAGACTGTCCACGACGAGCTTACACTATTTATATACAGAGTGGGTATTAGGTACATAAAAATCATGTACGAGTTTCCAATAGATAGTTAGTTTTAGGTGGTTGTATATAAATGTTATGTTATATTCCCAAATTCAAGAATAAAGATAAGGGACTCTGAAGGAAAGTATAAGTTAAGGAAATGTTCACAAGGAATGCTTATAATAATATCAATAAATCAATGAGGCATTAAGTCCTTGAACTTCATTTGTTATCTGGTTGGGCAAGTGACATCGAGTCGTTTTGATATATATAATAACTGTGTTGTTGAAGATTTCTGATTAAAGATCATTCCACTCAAAATTCCTCTTACTATAAACTATTTTAAAACATACTTTTGCTTGCTATTAATATTTATAATCCCATTTTATTTTCATATTTATGTACTTCTAGCATTTAATATACATTTAATTAAATCTTTTAATAGCATGAAACATTTAAAATACAAAAATTGTGTGGGGGTCCACAACTAAACAAAGTTGGCTCAATCTCTTCATTCTTTACTACTTTTTTTTGTCACTTTTAACTTCTATTTTTATTATGAATATCTGTTCATTTGATCCACGAGTCATATTAATCACTTACGGTAATTTTTCATTTTCCTGTTTATCTGTTGTCCAGTTTTTTCAATGAGATCATACAGGTTGCGAAAAGTCTTATCGCGACATACGATTTACACAAGTACAACAAGGAAAATACGTGAAAAACTACTTGAAAGGGAGAGAAGAATAATTGTGGGCAGTCAGTGATGAGCGTGTTTAGTTCCTTCTACCAAAAACATCCAGTGCTCAGTGCCCCCTATTTTAACCGCTGTTGTCAGAAGGGCAGATTAATTTGTACAAATGATATTTTTGTCTCGTTATCGTTAACTTTTTTCGAGCTTATGCACTATTAGGTAAAACTAAAAACTTTCATCCGGCAACAGTGTCCTTTACAGAGAGAATTCACATTCAAACTTTTATTCCTTTGCCACGTAAATCAGAACTGGCCTTCCTTTTCAAACATCTTAAAATTTCAACAATTTGGCTTCTTACCTAATAATAGTATATTACGTAACGTGTGAGGTAAGAAGCATTTTACGCACGAATGGAATAGTAATTCCGTGAGTGCGTAAAATGCTTTACAACACGAGTTACGTACTATACTTTACCTACGACCTACTTGTACTTGTATTTATAATGCCCGGTTTTATAAAGTAGAATTAAATATCTCGAGTTACCCCGAGGGTTAACTCTCTGGTTAACATGCAAAGATCACTGGCGTATTACTGTAAAACTTACATCAATTAATCAAGGGCGGATGTAATTTGGGCGCTAAAAGATTAATGCACTTTTTACAAAATGTAAATTAGGCGCCAAGACCGAAGGGTCATTTTAATCCTATGTGTATTTTGGGCGCTAACCGACTGAAGTACCCAGGCCCAAACCCGGTTATTCAAACTAAAAAAAAACAAGAAAACCCAGGCCCAAACCTGGTTGATCAAAGTGTAACTATGTATAAAAATATCAGAAAATGAGAAATAGAAAACTAAAAAAAAACAAGAAAACCCAGGCCCAAACCCGGTTGTACAAAGTGTAACTATGTATAAAAATATCAGGAAATAAGAAATAGAAAACTAAAAAAAAAACAAGAAAACCCAGGGGCCCAAACCCGGTTGATCAAAGTGTAACTATGTATAAAAATATCAGAAAATAAGAAATAGAAAACTATTGGGTTTTTCCAAATATTGGTGGTTAAATTATTAAGATAAGAGTTATTTTATGACCCGACCTACCAGCACTTAGCGCCGAAAATACATGTCGGATTATCTACCCTTCTTGATCAGACAGGTAAAGGAGGATGGTTAGCGCCTAAATTACACCCGCCGATAATCAATACATTCTTTTAGCCCTATGAGCTTTTCATAGTTAAACGTGGCCATATCGAAGGTTTTCAAATAGTAAATTTTGAATAAAATGGTGACGTCTATTGACAGTTGCTAAGATCTTGCTAGGGAAGCTGTGCGATTTACTTCACAGCTGTGCGTTTTTTTTACAGTGCGTAATAGACGTCATTACATTGATACCGACTTATTGACTGATTACAGGGGGGTCGTAGGTAGATGTTTTTGTTGCAAATAAAGTACTTACATACCTTACTCAATAATAAACTTTGTACGGCTCAATTTTTTTGTGATTTTCCAAAGGACTTTGACTACTAGTTCGAATGGTAAATTCTACCAGTAGATACCACAATGCTTGGATTTAAGCTCAAATATGTTTTTTTTTCATTCACAAACTAATGAATAAATAATAAATTTACTTTATTTGCTGATGACACTCAAATTATTCACACTATATCAATTTTTCAAATTATATGACATTTGTCTATATTATACTTTAAAATATACTTGACAGATGTCTAAAGATGATACTTTAAAAAGTTTATCTCTTATACATTGTAAAAACTTTTGGGAAACAATATTTAATAATCAATAAAGTTATAACTCAAAAATATACAGATTCGGCAAACAATTATGTTCCGTATTGCCATTCTGTGAGTGAAAGAGAGAAAGCTTTAGAGCAACAGAGAGACAATGTCGCATTCCCCTCTCCGGAGAGTGTATCGAGATCAGTCGAGCCTAGAGTGGTGGCTGTTTCTTGGAGGGGGTGTATATTGTTCTCTCTTGGACATATAGAATTTTATGTATAAGTGCTCACTGCTGCTCCTATATGACATTCTACATATGGAAGATAAATATTTGCCTAGCCTGTATATTGCTATATAGTTATTGAGTATTCAGTGGCTTACAATTAAATAGAATGACTACAACTTGAATAATGATGAAACAAAAACATTGTAAATACGTTTGTAAAATAATATTTATAACCTACATAATAAATAATCATTATTGGCTGATATATGAAAAAAGGTACTTGCGGCTTCTTTACTATCAAATACATACTTATCTACCGATTAGAATTAATTTCATGTAGGTCACTTACTTCCAAGTGTACCCCGTCCGTCTCTGTTTCTTAGATTGTCCGGCAAACGTATTATAAGCACTATACGATACGTTTATATCTACTTGGTGCCTGCTTATTATTCTAATAAAAAATTCCGTTGTTGTTTCAGCTCCAGTATCCGTCAAGGAAAAGGAGGAAGCTCAAATGACTCTTTCTAGTCAGGTTTGATAAACATAATAGGCGTCTTTACGTCGAGTGTACAACAATGGACTTCGGTAAGTTATCGTTTAATATGTATATGTATATTCTATTGAGCTTTATCTATCGTTAGATAAATGGAAAAAATACAGTGCGTAGTTGATTTAACACGTCGAGGGCCGAATGTATTGGGATGATAATATAATGTGGGTCTTAATATTATCCAGTGAATATAATTATTTTATTGAAAAGAACCAGTTTGCAGATGGGGTGGTTAACTAATAAAAATAACTTGCAAATTGTGTATTCGAGGATAATATAACTAGTGTTACGATTATTATCGATGATAGGCCTAGTTAGAGTCGATGAAGATTGAACGAGTGCGCATTTTGTGTAACCAAAGGTATTGAATTAACATAAAATACAATTCCAGAAATGGCATTCATTCTATTTTCTTTCCAAGTATAACTCGTGCTACGATTAATTTACGAAGATACTATTCGCTAGAGCCATTAGAAAATTGAACTCGTGCTCGGCTCCAACTCGGTCTATCTTCAAGCAGCATTATTCTGACATCGAACATAATGTTTACTTAAATCAACGTTGGTTCTCGGTATTAAGTTGTTTGCTTCAACGTTCCCCGACAACGTCAGTTCAAAACTTCATCTGACGCTGGAACTTCGAAGACGATCGGGCAATGACTAATCAGCTAATCAGCTTTATTCGGGTTCATGCAATTACTGCTCTAAGACTTCTAAGAGTTTGCGCAGTCGAAAATGGCTTGTTCGGGTTTTAACAGAATGGTTCTGACACCCGCAGTTTGGCGTTCGGGTTTATTTAAGAGTAGTTCTTGGACGGTTCGAAAACCGTCTAAGCCAGTCCCCAGTTTCAAGCTAGGACGATTTTCGGATTATTTTTTAAGCATGCTCAAATCATTTGCAAAGGAGGAGGGTGGGAGCTATTTTGTAAATTCGCAGAAGTTAGAGGTAGAGTTTTGTTTATTGTGTGTTGTTTATTTTGGATTTTCACTTGTCAAATTTAATATTTACTAAATGGATGCTGATGATTCTATGGAAATATTTGAACATTTTTCAATAATTTTTTAAGGGGCATCTACCAAATTCGACCTTGCACAATTATGCTTTGTATATTTTTTTGTTTCCCTACGTCCTCACGTTTAAGTTCACATAACGAAAATTTTATTGGAAATATGAAAGCTCCGCTACATGTAGGTAACCAAGCGGTCCAAGCGGATTTTGGTTCACGTACTACTCTATAAGCTTCGTCAGTACTGAACTGGGAGACCGCCGAGATCGGCGAGCGTTGTATCAACAATGGAACGGCACGCGACTACCGAAGCAGAGAGACAATGTCAGTCATAGAAGGATAGAAAAGCGAGAGATGGATTTTTACCCGATATTTTAGTGGTAGCAACCGAATTTCAATAAGGAATTGTACGGTCATAAGTAATTTGAGGATTCTGAGATTTTTATATAGTATTCATAAAGCTTCAAATTAGACTTCTTATCTATTAGTTTTTCCATTTAATCCATATTTAATTGTTTACAAGGGCTCAAACTTTGCTTAATATGTGTAATTACCTCATTATTCGTATATTCCTAAATCTTTGGCATATATTAGTGAATTGATTTTTTTTTACACATTTTTATCAATTTTTAACCCTCGCTTATCAACCCTCAGTATCGCTTGGATTTGTATGCCATGTTTTTTTATTATAAAGGAATGCATCCAAGTACGTGGCATCTATTAATTAATTGTATTTTACGTTCTATTCATCTGCAATGTCCCCTGTAGCGTCGATTAGCAACATGTAGGTACTCCAACAACTACATATCACAGCTCCCTCTGATTTCAAAGATAACGCCTAGGTGGAATAGTTTTTGGCTACCCAGTATATTTTATTAATATGGAACTGGACACTAAATATTTGCTTCTTGGCTTGTACTTTTATTTAAGTTATCTCATTCTTAGACAGATTCAAATGATCTCGTTTTTCAGATAATCCTTCCTATTTTTCAATTTCCAACGGAAACAACAACAACTTAGAAAAGAAGGAAATATGGAGTAGCTCCGAATATTCTTTTTTCAAACAAAACACTCCACCTAGAGGAGGATCATGGCACAACAAAGAAAGAAGAATATTTTTAAGGTAAGTACCTACTAGACTCTAGACTAGACTTTTTCACTTTTTTTACTGTGGGTACTATGGTAAAATAGGTAAATTATAAACATTAAAAATTAACAATATAAATATGTTTAATAGATTTAAAAACAATTCAGAAACACAGAATAAAAAAGTAAACAACATTTGTCATTAATACCTACACACTTATGTCTTTGAGGTGCATTGCTTATAAAAACAGTTTGTATCAAACACAACCTTTTCCAAAATTTGTTTTACGTTCTTGGATAAGTTACCCATCAACCCGAGAGCCGCACAAAAATTGCCGAGGGCCGCGTAGTGAGTGTGTCTGTACCAGAAACTCAATTTTTTTTGTTTCCATTCGAAATCATTTATGTATATATTCTTTTACGTATTATAAAAGCTGGTGCATTCTGGCATATAAAAAACGAATACTAACCGCAAATTATTAGATTCAAAACCCATGCAGCTCGCCATAAGCATACACGTGCTTATAATTCGCAATAAGTTTGATTTTTCTGGCGTTGTTATTTTAAGAAGCGGAAGTGATAAAGTTTTACCGTAATCGTTAGGTGGCTATTTGCAGTAAACATTTCATTTGTGAATTTGGCTACAATCAGTTAGACAAAAGATATTAACGGGAAACTCATTCAACTGAAAACGGTGCGGAAAATTGTTTATAGTTTCGGAACTGTTACAAGGAGTTAATAAATCGCGACTGAAGTGTAAACTCTCGTGTTTTTATGAACGTTTCGGTTAATTTCGAGTGAAATGAGAGTTTTCAATTCGATTTTATTTACAAGTTCAGATGTATAGGATGTGTCAGTTCGAGAGAGCGAATGAAGTTAGCCACGCTTCAAAGGTAACAATTTATGATTCCTTCCCAAGTAGCAAAATCAGTTTTATTGGAGCTCTGTAAAATGATATACAACATACCTAATAGAACTACGATCATCCTATAGTGCTCTTTACATCTCTAATATTATATATATACAACCAAAAAAGGCCCAAATTATAAAATCTTTCAGTTCTTTAACATATGCTTATATCCAGCTTATATCATCTCAATAAAACATCTAATATGATAGTTAAAAAACTATTTTATAAGTATGTTTTTCAGATTAATATTATAATCTGTCCTAATGTGCGCTTTACAACCTTTATGATTATATTTCTTAGATATCGTATAGAGTGGTTTAAAACCATTTTAATAATTGTTTATACAACCTTGGAAAATATTTTATAATATTGATAAAACGCTGTTTGTTCAGCGCCCTCTAGTTATAAGTTAAATTCTATACGATTATTTTATTCTTTTGTGAGGCAACTTACAAGAAAAATATCGAATAACGTTGATATAATTGCTCCAAGCCTTGCTCATCATGATTCGAAAAGATGGACTTATAAAAGAATCGCCATCTTAAAAAAATGTATAATAACAAAAAGATGGAAGGTATATTATTAATTCATTCATTTTGCACTACTTATTTTCCTGCGCAGCGAATTTTTCTGATAAAATATACATATATATTTACTGAAAAATAGAAGCGCCTCAACTTAGCCATCAATTAGCCGATCTGATGAAAATATTAAAATGTGTGATATCATTCAAATGTATTATTTTTGATCGGAAGTTCCTTCCCAGTCATATATTAGTTCAATAAATCAAATATAATACCATATCTCTCTATAAAAAGTAATGTATTGCGTACTTTTATATCCGAAAATATTTTTCTACAACAATGGCGGCCACCGACAACGGCTTAACTCAGCAAATAAACATGGCGTCAATTAATACAATAGTTATGTGTCAATAAAAACATTAAACAGTGTTTTAAATTTATAAGAAACTCTATAGAACCATATTATTTAATAGACTTGTTTCTATAGGCACTATAAAACTATTTATCAAACAACTGCAGTCCGAGATTTTATTCATTTCAGAGGTTGTCAAGTTTAATATATTTTTCCTTCTATGAATTGCGTTTCGCTATACTACCTATTAAAGGTATTATTTACGTATAAACAACTTTTGGAATTATGTGCACTGCAACTCTACTCTATTGATTGCTCAGTTTAATTTATTATAGTGAATACTCGTAACCCATTAAAAAATATAAAATAAATATTGACCAATTAAATTGAGCCATATAAAAATTTCAAGACAATCCTGCCCTGCATTAATAATTGTTGTCGTTCTTGGTGGTGTTGTTTCCAGAGATGTTGTTTCTCTAGGCAACTTAATTAGTGATATTGATATATTGATACGGCACATGCACTGGATTTCCCTTACTTTGCTACGTGTTGCAACCATGTAAATCGGTTTTCGGCGACCATCGTATTAGGAGGCAATCAGCATCTTTAAGAAACACAGAGATAAGGACGAAGAAACAGAAATAACTCATTTAGAGTGTCTCGAAGCTGCACAGATGTTATTTTGTGCTGCATTTATCTCCTTTTTGAAACATAACCCTATGACATAACCTGAAAATTAGTGCAAATTTTCTTGGTTTCGGACTTTGGTTATTTGAGTTGAGATTTTTAATATAATATGTTCAAGATAGTGGAGACTGTTGAAAACCATAGAAAAGAATTAACGATTGTGCCGGAATGCTTGGAAAATGGCCATGGAATACTTTTTTGGCCCAAAAAACTTGCTTCTAAACTACAAAGGGACGTTATTTTTTTCTGCCCTGTTTGCTAGTAACAAATATACCATGATTCATAACTTGATTGATTTCATCAACAAAATTTCGTAGAAGCTATTTAAATTAGGATTGCCCTTACCACTATAAATTCCTATAATGATTGGTTTGACCTGTGGTATTTCATAAATATTACATAAGATTGGCCAGAACTCGCAAGGAGAACTCTTATATATTGGAAGCCCATCTATATTGATATTCAGGGAAATCTCAGAAATTGAGTCTGAACAATAATTTTCCAATGAAACGACTAAATTTTCAATCAGCCCATTGTGCCATTATTTTCCATTTTCAAAAGTTATTATATTTAATGTTTTTGGAGTTTTGAGAAAAGTTCTTGGATCTTGGGGCAGTAAGTTAGGAATTGCACTGTTCCAGATAGTAAAAAGATCTTTTAATCCTGAGTGGTTTATATTATACGTTGTGGCCCATATCTTCAACTGTTTTTTTATTTCAATTTTTTTAACTATTCCGGACTCAATAGTCGTGATATCTTCTTCGGCCGAGTCTACAGATACACAAACTTTCATGTCTGATGGAAGATCATCAGAATCACTTTCGTCCTGAGCAATTTTAGTACCTGGTACATTTTCGCTATGAGAATCAATCTGATTTCCTTTAACTAAAACATTTTCGACAATATTATTGCCCATTTTTATATTTAATTCCGGCCTTTTGCTCGATGAACCTAGAATGCCAAATACATTTGATATTTAACTGTATACAGACCTACTACATCAAAGAAAATAAAGTTGTTCCATCAAATTAATCGTTTTTAGATAAAGTTTGAAAACTAACCATCGTCAGATTTACAATTTTCAAAAATTTTCGGATATCTGTTTTTTTTACATTTCTCTTGAAATGTCCACTCCTTTTTAACTTTTTCCAAGGTGATAAATCCATATTATATTATATTCAAGAATTGTAGGATGTGATATACCTAAATGATAAATGCAATAATACTTATTTGAAGTTAAGGATATTAGGTATGTTAATTTTATATAATGCGGAATTGTGAACATTTAGTTCTAAAGGCTTTTCTTAAGGGTGCAAACGTAAGCACTTATAAAAATATTTTATTCAGTAGTTATAGCGCAGAAACTGTGATGAGTTTGTCCAAAATACCACTAATTTGTTCTCTAAACCATTTATAAAGGGACCATCGACGCCATTATAGGTAAACCATAAAACAATTTTATACGTATTTTATAAAGCATTTGGCTTTGTCGTAATAAAACTGTTTTATTTATCATCTTACAAAGCTTTTATACAATTCGAACATAACTTTTACAAAACAATTTTTTTATGCAGAATCTAAAGGTGTTATACAGAAACAATATAATCATTATAAAGCACTTGAAACACTTTTTTATAATGTTTTTGAGGCGGTCATGTAATGCGATATAAAACTGTTAAACAATATATAAAGCCAAAACCAAGTTTGATCTTTATAAGGTGAATTGTATAGACAATTATACGATATAATTATAAAAACGTTTAGCTACAAACTCAAAAATGTCGCAGTCAAACTCCCTAAGTGATAAAATACTCCTTAATTCGGCATAAGAAAACACTTATAAAATAGTTTAATTGCATAAAGCCATTATTTTGCTACTTGGGTTAGGGGGTTTTTATATTCTGTGGAATTTGAATTATTTTTGTTCCATATATTTACTGATAATTTTAATATTCTATATACCTACGTATCGGTCTGTATATAAGGTGGGTTCGATTTGGTCATACGGAGCTGGAGCGGAATGAGAGCGGCAACATAGAGATATTTATTACTCTATGCGTAGCAATCACGTGATACTGGAACGTTTGGAGTGAGAAAGTCAGAAGTCTATCTTGAACGTGTTGGAGCGGATTTGAGTGTTTAAAAATAATATAACCTCACTTCTTTCACTTTTATAATTTATTTATTTTGTTGTTACCGACCAACGCTGAAAAATTTAATATGGAGTTGCTTTGATTCAAGGGCTGCTTACTAAATATAACTATTTGGATAATATAATTATTTAGAGTCCTTTTAGGACGTATTTCACAATACCAGATGAATTAACAAGAGAATTAGACATTGTTTTAATGTTATGCTTTTGAATAATATGCCGATTATAAGAAAAACAATAACAAACCCGAAAAATCAGAGAAAAGTTTGAAACACGCATGCCCACTCCGATTGTGCCACCTTGTCAAGGTAGTGCTTTAGGAGCGAACTCTGAAATCACAGAAACGACCGCGAGGTGCACCGCACTTTTCGCTCCAAAGGGGAATCTCGAACGGTTTTGGAGCAAAAAAGCTTACGGAGTGAAAAGAGTGTGCAAATCAAACCCACCTATCAACGAAAAGTAGCTACTGATGGAAAAATAGCTGATAGAACACAACTTTTTGCTGAAATACTTTATCTCAGTGTGATTCGAGTAAAGCTGTGATCATTCGATATGATTCTCAGTGTACGCCAGAGCTAGCTGTCGCCAAGCTTCACTTCTTGTTGTTGTGCAGTGGTGTAACTATACCCTCTGGAGCCCTTGGCATGTTCTTTTGAACTCATGTCCCACTAATGACCATAGGCCTCTTCTCTCAAATTCTAGACCATTTTTCAATAGATCAGTGTCATTTAAAACTTTTAAAGTGGAAGGCTACAAAACACTGAAATTTGAAACAATTTCATTCATTGGAAGGAAACGCGATTTCAGTTGGCTTATAATGATGTCCAATACTCGATACAATATGTTGACTTTGAACAAACTTTCCGGACCTTGGAGACGCTCATATTCGCAACGCTCATCAAAACGGCGCTTTACCTTCCTCTGACGAGTTTTGGAAAATTCAAGGTTGATGGACCATTTTTTTTGCTACACTATTTTCTCTTGTAAAGAGAGTAAAGCTGTGATCATTTGATATGATTCTCAGTGTACGCCAGAGTTAGCTGTCGTCGAGCTTCACTTCTTGTTGTTGTGCAGTGGCGTAACTATACCATCTGGAGCCCTTAGCATGTTCTTTTGATGGGGCCCCAGCAGTAAAAATCGTCACGTTGTACTCAATTCAATTTTAATAAACTTATGTTCCACTAATGACCATAGGCCTCTTCTCTCAAATTTTAGAGCATTTTTCAATAGATCAGTGTCATTTAAAACTTTTGAAGTGGAAGGCTGCAAAACACTGAAATTTGAAACAATTTCATTCATTGGAAGGAAGCGCGATTTCAGTTGGCTTATAATGATGTCCAATACTCGATACAATATGTTGACTTTGAACAAACTTTCCGGTCCTTGAAGACGCTCATCTTCGCAACGCTCATCAAAATGGCGCTTTACCTTCCTCTGACGAGTTTTGGAAAATTCAGGGTTGATGGACCATTTTTTTGCTACACTATTTTCTTCCATTTTTAAATCCATACCTTTCCAATTCTTCTAGACAAATTTTAAAACGTTTTAAGGCATTTGAAAAAGATCGGTTGCTTTAGACTGAAGTACTTTAGAGGCTGCATCGATAGTAAGTAGGATCTTGCAATGGAAAACCAATAACATAATAAAATTGTAGTTTTCAATTTTTTTTGAGTGAAACAGCTTCATTTCTTTCATCTGATTTGCAATTTAACAGAATTATTTTCGTACTTCAACAAACCAAACTTTTAAAGCAAAAACATCATCATAACGTCCTGCCCATCTAGTACGGTTTAACGTTTTCAATGTTATTGAAGTTGAAGACTCACTTTCTTCATTACATATAAAACTTGATAAAATATTCCATCTTTTGATACTATGCCCAAAAAAATTATAAAATTGTTTAAGTGTTTCAAAAAAATTTTGCATATCAATAATTATTTGGCGTGTAAAACTCTGAAAATGGATCTTTTTGTTTAGGTTGCTTAACGATTAACTTGAATGTATTATGGTCTTTAGTTGTCTCACTTTGGATTTTGCAGAACTTATGGAAATTTACTTTCTAAATAAAATCAAATACTCAGGGACAATGTAAGAAAATATTTTTGAGCTCGTGGACTCTTGGGCCGGGGCCCTCTTGGGTCGGGGGCCCGTGGTATTTTGTCGGCCCTGCCACCCCCTTGTTACGCCACTGTTGTTGTGTGTATTTTTTGCTAATACTTGAAATTATGTGAATGAATAGTATAACCAGTTCAAAAATGGAAGAAGGCTCAGGCTGTGGAGTGTACTTGAGAGCACTAAGCCTCAAGATTAAGTGGGGAATGGGAAACAATACCAGCGTGGTTTAAACAGAACTGACTGGTATATCAATTGCCACAAAAGAACTAACCAGAAGAGGAATTTCTAGTAAAAACATAATAATCTGCACTGATAGTAGGCAAGCCCTATTAGCCTTGAACAGACAACATGTTATATCGAGGCTAGTACTAGAGTGCCACCAAGATTTAGCTGACGTCTCGGCAGGTAACAACATTATCCTGAGGTGGGTTAAAGGGCACGACAGGAGTAAAGGAAATCGCATTGCTGATTCTTTAGCCAGGGAAGCCGCTGGACTAAAAATTCTGGGACCCAGTGACACCTACGGCCTAACGACTTCGACAATTGCGGAACTAGCCAAACGTTACACCCATGCTCAATCCCTTAAGAGATGGGATGTAATCAAAGGATGCAGTTTTGCCAGGATCACCCTGGGCGACCCTGGGAAGCTGGCGCCGAAGAAATATTTGGCGATGGCCAGGAAAAACCTACGTTTAACAGTAGGATTTCTGATTGGTCACTGTCAACTAAGTAAACACCTCCATACTATAGGGCTAGTGGACACACCTCTATGCAGGATGTGTGAACAGGAAGATGAAACTGTCAGGCATGTCTTATGCTAGTATCCGGAGTTATCGTCAATAAGAGAGTGTGTGTTCGGTGAGTCTTGGCCTACACCTGCCGATATAAAGGAGATGTCTCCCAGTGACCTGTCCACCTTCCTGAGAAGGACAGGATGGACATTGACCTAGGAGGACAACTCCTCGGGAGGATGTACAATGGGTCACATGTGGCCTAAGTGCTGTGAGCCTACACACTCACCCTCCCTACTCTACAGATACAGATAGTATAAGCAGTGGAGGTTGTCCTAGAATAAAAGTGAAATATCTTTTAATAAAGTATAAAGGTACAGTCTGTTTTGGGCGACTGGTCGAATCGTCTAAACACGGCATTTGGTTTGGTCTGGTTCCGAAGCAAAATCGGTTGCCAAGCAGTTTAAACTCGTCTGTTCATTTAATTGCTCAACATAAAACTTCTTAGCACCAAAGCAAACTTTTCCCATACTGTAACCAGTTTTTGAACGCATGCACTAAAAGTAGTTAATATACAGTGCGTCTTCAAAGTAACGCATAAATAATATAATTCCCGAGACAGGTCGAATTTTCATTTTCATTTTTCACATGCGGGGATACATAGAAGCAGCTTGATACTCATATCACCGCTAATTGATGATTTTTTCTATTTCAGGTCGGTAAGTACCAATTCAGCTGAATCAAACCAAGAATTACTAATAATGGGAGAACCAAGACTGAGCGACATAGCACCAGAAATGAAACAGCCTGCAAGCAGATCAAATTCTATGAAAAGTCAAAAAACTGATTTTGGAAGCGATCTCAGTTATATTCCTAACCCTTTAACGGAAGAACATAGCGACGAATTTTGTGAAAATGAAGTTTTTGACGATAATAATTATGAAAGGTTGGTATTAAGTAGCGATAGCTCAGGAAAGACATTATACTACTTGTGTGTCAAATTCTGTCTCGCGCTGAGACTCGGAAAGAACTTGATTCATTTTGGTTTCGGACCTTGCGGCTAGTTCGTGCAACGTAAGATATTTTCCATTTTAGCACCATCCATTGTAGCGGCAGGATCGTAGTACCTAGTATGTAAGTACTCCGTAGCTCGCAGATATATGTACTTCCGAACATAAAAATAAAATGAAGTTCAAAATCTCTGATTTTTTAATATTTTTATTTATCCAAATGTTTGAACACTTGTATTCTAGTTGATCCTCTGGATGCCATGAGTGGGCCAGTCTGGAGGTCGCATAATTTTATTCTATATTCAGGGTGAACGGAGGTGATATCGATATTGAATGGATCACTGGATAAATTAATCTTTAAATCATCAAATTCAGAAAATCTTCCAATAAAATCATCAATGAGCATATCTGATGGCTCTGGGAGGGTAACCCTCACAATTTGAAATACATGGTGGTTGAATATTAAATTATTTAATACAATTTCACCAAAGATCTTCAATTAAACTGGAAAATATCTTTTTTTTTCAGATATCATAATTTCCCTGTAATAACCAGATCTAATCAGAGAAGGCATTCGATAGGCACATTTGTTGTTCATGCCACAGAAGATCCTGTACAAAAAACCAAAGATATCATTCAGCAGTCACATACGTCTTCTAAAGTCGTAAACGATACTGTCCACGTGCATGGAGATGACTTGGACGACCATTCAATAAGGCATGCCTCTTTTCCTAGAAAAAGGTGTATACAGTGTACCAAAGGTGAGAATTATTTCAGTTGGTTTATACATTTTACTTATCCATATTCCATACGGAGCGTATAGATTGCTGGTGGACACTGTATTCTGGGATTGATCTCTGGTACAATGCCAACAGTTAAGTTGCCTTATACCGTCCTCATTCCAAAATAGTATGACTGGGTACTCCGAACGGAGGAACTACTTAATAGCTGTTGATATACAGATGGCTCAAAAAACACCCTCATGCTTTGGTGCAGGCAGGGGAAGGTCGCCTATGTTGGCATACTCAACTTTAATGCTCTCTAATCTGCTTATTTGTAATCGAAACATTTGCTGTTTTGACTGTGTACATTCTGTATATAACAGCTATTGATGATAGACATTCAAATTCTGGTTGAGTAATTTTTTTTTCATATAGCAACGATATGGAAAATTATTAATCTATGCCATCACAGGAGCATGCAGAACCTATGATGACATACCCCTTAGAAGTTAAATACTCGATTCAAAAGTAGATTTATTTGAACAAAACGTAACAAAATAACAAACATTCTCATGAGCGTTAAAAAAATAATGTAGCAAAATAAATATTCTCGAATTTCAACGTAACAGATTCCCATGATGGCATACCCCGCATAACACTGTCGCCTATGACCGCGCAATATGCCATCATAGTCAAAAGTCGGATTTTGAATAATAACACAAAATACTTTCTCCACAAGAACATAATCTCAAAACAACCACACACGTACAAGCACATGAAACACCCAAACACCCCACTGCAGGATTCATTCGTGTAGATAACATGTGACAAGTATATGATATTTATTAGTCGATAACATTACAAGCACCAATTTCCTTTTTCTTCCAAAAAACAGAAATACCCGTCTACAGGCACCGCTACTACATATAGACGCACCGTAATATAAATATGCATCTGCAGCACCACAGACTAGAGCGCTAGAACATACACATTCATATTTACAGCCGGTATGCCATAATGTGCACACTGACATCATAAGCGACTTTCCCCTATATACGGTCACAGACCTAGTACAGACATGTCAACTTGTCTAGGATTCTTTGTAACTGTATTTATGGCAGAAATTTACGCCAATTCTATCTGTATCTGTAGAGTAGGTAGGGTGAGCGTGTAGGTTCACAGCACTTAGGCCACATGTGACCCATTGTACATCCTCCCGAGGAGTTGTCCTACTAGGTCATTGTCCATCCTGTACAGGAAGGTGGACAGGTCACTAGGAGACATCTCCTTTATATCGGCAGGTGTAGGCCAAGACTCACCGAACACACACTCTCTTATTGACGATAACTCCGGACACTCGCATAAGACATACCTGACAGTTTCATCTTCCTGTTCACACATCCTGCATAGAGGTGTGTCCACTAGCCCTATAGTATGGAGGTGTTTCTTTAGTTGACAGTGACCAGTCAGAAATCCTACTGTTAAACGTAGGTTTTTCCTGGTCATCGCCAGATATTTCTTCTTAAGGGATTGAGCATTGGTGTAACGTTTGGCTAGTTCCGCAATTGTCGAAGTCGTTAGGCCGTAGGTGTCACTGGGTCCTAGAATTTTTAGTCCAGCGCCCTCCCTGGCTAAAGAATCAGCAATGCAATTTCCTTTACTCCTGTCGTGCCCGTTAACCCACCTCAGGATAATATTGTTATCTGCCGAGGCGTCAGCTAGGGCTTGTCCACTATCGGTGCAGATTATTATGTTTTTGCCAGAAATTCCTCCTCTGGTTAGTTCTTTTGTGGCAATTGAGATACCAGCCAGCTCTGTTTGAACCACGCTGGTATTGTTTCCCATTCCCCACTTAATCTTTAGGCAAGTGCTCTCGAGTAAACTCCACATCCTAAGCCTTCTTTCATTTTTGAACCATCTGTATATATGCGTATTGCATTTGCAGCATCTGGCTCTGTGTTCTGTTTTATTTGAATTTTGTAGGGTTTGTTTAACAAAAACCTGGGTTCAAATGCATCTTTGGCTGCCTGCAGCAGAGGTAGCGCAGGGAGCGCTTCCTGCCATAGGCTTTACCTCAATTGGCCCACTCCTACTTCGGGGTTTACACCAGCCGTGCGCAATCGTACCAGGGCCATCAACGTAACCTCCTTGACGTACAGGTCCAGAGGGGTTAGACCAGTAATTAGTTCCATTGCTGCGGTTGGTGTTGTTCTCATGGCTCCTCTGTGATGTTTAAACAAGCCATTCGCTTCGGTCCCCATGCAATTGCTCCATACGTTAACATGGGTCTTATTATTGCAGTGTAGATCCAGGTGACCACACGGGGTGACAGACCCCATGTGCGTCCCACTGTCCTCCGTCACTGCTCATAAGCCACATATGCTCTTTTTGCTCTGCTGTGTAGATGAGAGTTCCATGTTAGTTTCCTGTCGAGGGTAATACCAAGGTATTTCACCTCTTCCGAAAAGTCGACTTTCCCCTATATACGGTCACAGACCTAGCACAGACATGTCAACCTGTCTAGGATTCTTTGCAACTGTATTTATGGCGGAAATTCATGCCAATTATTCATAAATAGAGATATTGGAGGAAATTAATCAAACATTTAAAACAATAAACATTCTCTTGGACATTCAAGTAGCCTTCAAATCGTGTCTGTATTTGATCCCGGACGATTCTGTTTTAAACGATGATGAAAGGACAGAATCTCGATAAGTTTTGCCTACTAGCATATTCCTGGACTGCAAGTAGAGTTTTAGACTTCCAGGATGACTCCAAACAAGTGCCAGACTATTGCAGACAAGACTTACGTTATCTAACAGACCACTGTCGTTTGAATCATAAATATAGACTTGGGCTATCAGCGCCGTCTGAAAGATGATGCTACAACAGATCATATACTCTGTTCCTGTCCCGCCGTGATCCGAATCAGGAATCCGATGTTTGGTAGAGTCCTTTGCTCTCAAACCTTATATAATTCCCCTCACTAATCGGCTTTATGAAGAAGCTGAATCAATTTAGTAGAATATGAATGGATTTGAGCCAGAATAGACTCTCAAGAGTTGCAGTGGAGGGCAAAATAGACTCACTAAATCTCAAAGGTAACCATACCCTTATCCCAAAAGTTATAATAGTTTCAACTCAAGGTCGCTTATACCTAAGCCTAAATCGTTTCCTCTTTCTTTTCTTATTTAGACAAAGTCTGTTTTTTCACACTCAAACAAAGTGCCATGCTTGATTGGTACAAGTTATATTTTTTTGAGATGCGCTTCAAATCAAAACAGTTAGTATTGAATTTTGCTTTGATTTTTAATGCCTATATATTATTTGAGTTAGTAGCAATTCTTTATTTTTCAGGTAACACAAAAAACATAAATATGGATGACATCCTGATTATTTCTTCAAGGAGAAGCGAAGCCGCGTCGTTATGGGTAGATTACTTTTCCAATTATTTCCAGCAAATAAGTAAGCACGCCAACAGGAAGCCCTTTAAGTAAGTGAAATTGCGAACGCTCAAAGGAGAATTGAGTTAATATAATAGTACAATTTTATTGATTTTCTAAATATCTAGCGGCTATTAAAGTTATTAGAACCCTAATAGAGATAACCTACTTTGAAGTATATTCACATTTTCACAGTTCTCTAGTTACTTAAAGCGAAATTGGGATAATCTATAAGCGATTTCGATTACATTGATGATTTTATTATTTATTTTGAATATTAACGATCTTAAGTTGTACTGACTGCCAAAGTTGCAGTCCACCCACTGAAAAATGTTTAAACTAAAAACGTCTTTAGTCGTGCTAAGCTATTTTTGAAATGATAACGTCATTAGCCGTTCTGAACTATTTTTGGTAGTGGAACACTGTGTTGTATGGCATTTTTGTGCTGACACCTTTCTGTGCCAAGGGTGTTGAAAGCACACAGCGTCCGATAATAACGCTGACACCAAGTTAATTCACTTGCACAGTTTACACTACCACTACACCAGCACTCACACTTCACTCTCAGTCTCAATTTGCCTTCTATAAATTTATCATTTGTATATACAGGATACAATATGCATCCTTAGAAGAAATAATGACAAAATCTGAGAAAGAATTTAAAGAATTCAATGCAAGAGCATCGTCAGTTAAACTGCAATTGGTAGTAATGTGTCCAAATTTCATGGAAATAGTAGCTGAACATTCGGACGAATGCATGGGATTGGGAAAGCTGTTGTTAGCGGATAGAACATTAGCTCTTTTACTAGGAGTGGCAGATGAAGATTTTACTGAAATACATAGAAGAGGTAATGATAACATAAATATTTATTCATTTAAAAAAATGTAGATGTATCGTTAAGAGTATATGAAAATTGTATCTATGTGTTTTAGTTTTGCCAACATACTATCATTGGCACAGAAAAAGCGTAGGTCAGGATCAAGATGAAAATTTCACTAAAGAATTCTTAGGACAAGCGATGGCGATATTATCGAGAGTTTGGAAGCAACAGATCTCTATCATATCACAGGAAAAATCTTATTTTTCTATTACTCCAAAAAAAATTCGTCAGGTAGGTACAACACTATTTTTATTGTACATAACTTAGAAACGCTAAATCTTCACGGTCACGTGACTCATGTCATCAACAATCTTTATATGAATCACTCTGCTTGGGAATCATGGTTGCAATGAGATCGCGCCCTAGTGCTTGAGGTAATGCTAGACCTTCCATAACTACATCTACTCACTGGAAAAAAAATCCTGGCTAACTCAGGCTGTCATGAAACTCGGGTAAACGGGATATCTTCTGATAGTAAGAGCTGGAGCACCCCAATCGATGAAGATGCCCACTGACCTTATGCCAGCAAAATAGGTTTTTGACCTAACGTTTGACGTTGCTGTCAACCAGCGTGAAACACTAAACTAACCGTACAAAGTTATCATTTTTAACAGAGTCATAGTTACGACCGCACCGGGGGGTCCTGGCCACCAGCTAAGCTCGGATACTAGTACCTCCATAAAGGAGGTCCGACACCTTAAACGCTTGCTGGAGAGCCTACCCCTGTGGGTATGGTACGGTTGTAGAGTCTGGTAACTCTGGTACATAAACAAGGCTGGTTTCCCAGCAACCCCACCTGCACTCGCGCTGCCAATTAACTTGGTTGCAGCAGCACAGGGCGGAAGGTTCTACCCCAAGTCGCTACACCGCCCGGGTACGTGCGTCGTGCATTTCAGGGTCTTTCGGCTCTTTCCCGGACACTATGAACTTCCTCATTACACATGTTACCCCACATGGAGGGGACCGTCAAGCCTGGGCTGCGCCTAGATAATACATAGGAGCATGCAAAGTGGGCAAGACGTCTGGATTAAGGTTTCCCTCGTCTTATACCAGCTAAGCTCGGATACTAGTGTCTTCAACATTAATGCAACAAATTCTCCCTGTATATTATAGTAACCAATGGAAGTCCTGGAACTTTTTAACGATCATTCCCCTTAAAAGTTACATGATTCACCCAGTATCAGTAAAATTCAAATCCTAATCTTGACTCTGCCTAGATTAAAACATTTCGTCAAATATTACCGTTAATTTTCAATGATCCCAGAGTGTTTTAAAGTTAAGGTGTATTTTTCAGGGTCAAAATAGCGTCTTTGTAATTCTAACGTATCCTCTTCAAAAAGAAGACATCGTCAAAATTTCTGTAGAAAAAAATGGGGAACTTTACGAAGTACCTAATGTGAAGAAAAGAAATCCTTATCTTATGAAATTTTGGATGCCAGAATCGTTAACAGAAGTAACTGCTATCGTGAATATCCTTGTCGAGAAAAACGGTAGCATCATAGGCAGCAGACCGATGAAGTGTGAAAGTAAACTAAGAGAGTTAGAGGAAATATTAAGAAATATTAATAACCCAATTCAATTTTTGTGTCAGGTAAGTTACCACTTTGCAAGTATAAATGTTTTATTCAGTATAATGTTCATTTCAGGCAATCGGTTTTCATCCAGCCGATAGAGAAAATATCGATAATTGGTTAGTTCATAACTTTCAAAAAAATATCCCTCCACATTTTAATATAATGGCTCACGGAGACACCAGGCATCCAAGTGCTATTCCCGGCCACAAACGCAGTAAGTATCTCGTCTAAAATTGGACAAAATCAGAAAGCTTCAATTGCTGTTCCAGCTCACATTCATTTCAGTCGATTTTTCAACTTAAAACTGAAATCTGTATGTTTGTTTTCAGGTCACGAAGAATTTCCTACCCTTCTACATTTCGCAGCTAAATTCGGACTGGAAAAATTAGCCATGCAACTATTGGAATGTCCTGGAGCTGACGTAGCTTACGAAACTCGAAATATTTATGATTTGACTCCTTTGGAAATGGCAGAAGCTAATGGTTTCACTGAATTAGCTACAATGTTTAGAGGTTTTATTGTAAGTTTCCAATAATTAACTTACTTACAAATCAATCAATATAAACAGTTGAATTCACAGTTTCCTGCTCGCTCGATTTTTGTATGTCGTTAACTGCAAATATGTTACTTACATAGTGGCTGAGGCCACCTGTTGTACAGACGGTGAAGAGCACAAACAAAGCAGCTATTCCATAAGTTTATCTACGGACGTCATCATAACATACCGTTCAGTTGCCTTATTCACAGACAGCCAAGCTGCACTAAAGGCACTAGATTCCATAGAAGTTAATTCTAAGCTAGTTTGGGAATGCGTATATACTACTTTGGCAAATTTATCTGAAACCGTTAAAGGAATGCAGTCGAAAATATTCGACATTGCCACGTTTAACTATGACAAAACTGCGGATCTAACTATGTAGTGATAATAATTAGAAAAGGGTCTTTTTATTAGTAACAAGATTATTAATTTTATAATGTGCTTGTTTCCTTGGATTTTTTCTATTAACATTATTTTTTCAATTTATGAATATTTAAAGATGAACACTTTTCCAAATTTGTTATGGGTTTTTTGAAGCTCTGGCAGCGTTGTACGAAAACCATAATGACCACACCCTCCGAATTACATGATTGGTGATTTGTATCGACCAGCTGACTTCTTATTGGCAAGCGCGTGCGTGAGATCTTCCCTCTCACTTCGTCAATTGACTGATATTGATTTATCCAGTGGCGTTGGTATTGTCAGTTACCTTTGTATTTTAAGTTTTACTTGGTAAAATAGGTACCGTACGCCATTTGTACGTTTGACAGATAGGCGCCATGTTTTTCCTCGCTTCTTACCGACGCCGCATAGCTTCAGATAAACTTGCCAAACTATACGTGCCTTAAACGCACTCGTAGATCGTTGGGCAACTAAAAGGCGGATGTTAAGCTAGAAGCACGCACGCGCGTCGTACTGGGCCCGTCCCTCCCAGGATGCATCCCGGGGAGAACCTTACACCGCCCCCTATCTAATCCGATGGGGCCTCACCATCATCGTTCGTGTTTTTCGTCCCTAGCTGATATGGGTGTAGGCTGGAGTCGATCTATCTTATTTTTTGACTGTGTAAGCGCGATGGGTATTTGTTCATCGGTCTTCCCATTAGTTCCTTGTCTTATGTTGGGTGTGTGTTTTTTTGCAGCCTCCTTTGCCGACGAGCTGCGACTAAAGACGACGTTATAGAGTGGATCCTTGTTTTTGCTAGCCTAATTGACATCGCGACTTATCTTTCCATGAATGTGCTAGGCTTTCTCGTAGGTGTGTCTTCTTGAGATAGGTGACTTCAGGCAAGTAGCTGAGCTGGCTCCTGGCTTCGTTCCTTTTTTGGGGTGGTTTCCTCGTCATCCTGTAATTGTGGCCCGTGGGCATCATTTACAGTATGCTAAATGATCTCCCTGGCAGTTTGCGCAGGTGGCAGTGACTTGTCCCTTGGTCTTGTGCACTAGATGGTGTGGTCCTCCGCACTTCAACACACTTGGTGTTTTTTTTCATGTCATCTGTCTATGGTAGTATCACTGGCAGTAAAGCCAGGCAAGGCGCATCAAGGTCTTTTATGGAACCGGCAGCGTCGCAAAATCGACAATAAACATGTTCACAAGAAAGTGGGTAGCATAAAAGATCTAGAATGGTGGGATATCTCACCAGGACAGTAGTAGATATGCAATACGCACGCAAATCTAATGGGGTTGACGTACCAATGATATGTGCAAATTTTGCCAACTAGAGAAGAAAACTGCAGAACACATGTGGAACTACTTAGGGAATGTGCCGTTTTTTCTACTAGGCGAAGTGAGGCCACCGGCTAGAAATATACAAAAGGTTGAGTCTCGAGGCTGATTGGCAACATAAAGCGAGTCGGGCATGACGCTGTAATTCTGTGAGTCAGAGGATCACAATAGAAGCCGTGAAATACATATATTTCCCCTTTTCCAACATTCGTTCATTTGACAGACAAAGAAATATCTTTTCAATAACAGCTCAAACCGCGAACAAAATAATGTATACTAAAGAATTTTTTATTTTTTGCAGAACATCAACGAATTTACGAGTATATACGCCAAATTGATGGAGATGAGTTTACAGCCAAAACCCAACGAAGGTAAATAAAATAAATTGAGTGACAGTTTTTTTTTTCAGTGAAAAATATATACCCTGAAAGTATAATTAAAGTCCTGTATACAGGATCGTCTATTTTTAGCGGTGATCACAACACTTTTATATCAAGCTTGAACCACTCTATATATTTATTTTATGTTCAAGATGTTGATGGATATATGGTGCCAAAAAGTATGCAACAATTGTACAAAATGTGTCCTGCTCCAAGACCAGTTATAAAAGATACAAATCTACCATCACCAACAGGTCGCGGTAATGACTGGCCAACATGTAATCCAGAATACATAACAATGCATAAACCAGGTAAATTTTGCATTAACTAGATTTGTTCCAATTGGCCATAGAACCGTTTTAGGAATCGTTGGTGCAAGTGTTGTATTTCTTTTGCGTTCCAGCTGATTATCGTTCTTGGGACGGTACAAAAACTACCTCCTGGAAGTGGTGATGAGAGGTGTTGTAAACTTCTCTACGATTACCGAACAGTTTCTAAATGCCAGTTGGAACAAACCTACTAATACTCAACTAAAGTCCGATCCTATCCCTTACAGTAATTGTAACTTGTTATCTCTAACAAGAAGTTTTAAATACATTCCTAATTCCTCTCAGGTGTCCCATTGGAAATATCTAGTGGGGCTTAGACAATCAAATGTTCTGATGGGTGACTACAATCCGTTGGGATGAAATGAATGCATGAGTCAAAGTAAAACTGCAATAAGAGTTTTAACAGGGATCCTAACAGGACATTGCTGCCTGAATGGGCACCTGAATAGCTCAAAATAGTGGAGGAAGAAGAATGTAGATTCTGTTGCATGGAAGAAGAAATCTCCATCAACATTCTTGCGAATTGCACAGCAATTCAGAATCCTAGGGAACAACACCTAGGAGATAGAAGAGGGACATTTACCTAAGTTGAAGCCTGCAGATATCCTAAGACTAAAGCAGCAGTTAGAAAATATATGAACACATCTTTCAGGTCTCAGTGAATGTCACCTCAATATACCTACATACAATTAAGATCAATAAATATTAATCTTTCAGGAAAATTCCAACAGCTATCCAACCCCAAAAGCTGTCTTATTTTATATCTCCCAATCGTTAACACGCACTAAAGATGAAATTAGAATAGTGACATAATATTGTACTACCTACTCACAACTCATCCAAAGTGGCGCTATATCTGTGAATTCCTCCTAGCACTATGGCATAAAAAGCACAATTTTTCACTTATTATATTGTTTCAGTATCAACAATTCATGAAGACCCAATACCTGAACCGACAAATAATCTCGTTAGTATAGAGGAGGCGGTTGTAACAAAAGCCCCCATAGAACTAGTACAAAAACACTCTAAAACTAACAAAAGATCTGAAGATGGTGAAGATAAAGTACAAAAGGAACTAGTGGAAATAATAACAGACTTTAAAAATAATATTCATTCCATAACACAAGCAGAAAAACTTGTAGAAGAGTGGAAAAACAGAAACGACGTACAAAAATCTTTCAAAGAAAAACAGGAACAACTAACGGAGATGAGGTTGAAATACGAGCAGATTCAAAATAAAATGAAATCTGCTATGAAAAAACCAACACCATTCGAGAGGATGAAAAAATTATTTTCTAAACCAAAGCATGATAACAACTCGAAAGTTTCTTACACGAGCTCCAGCTCCGACTCTTCTTCTATTAACAATAGGCCTCTGCGAAGTTTAAGCAGTTCCAGTTCGGGGTCGTCAGGAAGGATCAGTACCCTTAGCGGATGTAGTTTAGGCGATAGCGGCACTATATCCGACAATGAAGACAGAGCGGTGAGTAATTTCTTTCAAAATGTTGTTTTCTTTAATTCTTACCTAATAACTATTGAAAATATTCTGCTTTCAATCTATAGACAAATACAAACACTATTTTTTCTTTCATTTCAGTTAATGCCTGGAAAACACAAGGATATTGAAATTAGAAACGATTTGAATAAAGTAGTACTAGAATTAAATTACAACACTTTACCTGCACCAAAGCCTGTTCTGAAGATGCCAGAAGACCATTCTTATGAATTAATTCAAGTAAGATCAATATTTCTGTCAACAGTCTCCCACTTAAGCAAGGACCCGGACCGTAATGAAATTGATGCTTCTGTTGGGTACGGATTCGGTTCTGCCAAATTTTTTTCGGTTGGGTTCAATATTTCGGATCGATTGATTTCTTATAGTATGTACAGGGTGGTCCAATAAGCCGATCTCTCGGCTCTTTAGGAAAAGTGGACAAGCTAGAGAAATTGCTGGAAATTACTTTCAAGTTTCTAGGTTAACCGCTAGGGGGCGTAACCTGTAAAGAAGAATTTGAAAACCAGTTTTTTGTGAAAAATGCCTAATTATACCCAGTGTTAAATAAGTAAACTAAAAAAAGGCCTAAATTTCGCACAAATTTGTTCAAGTACTTTTTATTCTATTTTTCCAAATAAAGGGTGGAGGAAAGTGGGAAAGTGTTTGTGGATAAATACCTATAACTTTGGTTTGAATCAACCGATTTTAACGAAATTATTTTTTTTTTATTTTAATATCAAACTGCATCAACCACTAAGGGTTATTAGCAGTGGGACAATACAAGAAACAAGGTTTTAGTTATCAATAAAATACAATACAATACATACAGTTATGTGGTAGGTACCTTAAATTTTAGAGCAAAGATTAGTTTGGTTAAGGAACCCTAATACATTTTCTATGTTGTGATTTTCGTTTAGTATGTTCTCTAACAAACCTTTAATACCGTGAAGTTCTCTTTGTAATTTAAATTTAGGACACTGCACTAATATATGTGATACACTTATTTGCACATTACACATGTCACATATGGGTGGAATGTCTTTTGAGAGTAAATGCTGGTGGGTGAGTCGTGTGAGAATCGTCTCTGCTCTTCTAGTTCTAGGCAGGTTAGTCCATGGTAAAGTGGATTTCTTGATTTCTCTCAGTTTGGTTGGAGAATGTGTCCAAAGCTCTTTCCAGTGGTCGCCGATTTTTTTTCTGAAGGTCGTTTTCAAATCTGAGCTGAGAATTGAGGATTCTGCGAGTGGTAGGGAGTTGTTAGTGGCTGTCTGCTTGGCAGCTGCATCGACACGTTCATTTCCATCGATTCCGATATGTGAAGGGACCCAAAGTATCTCTATTATTTTATTTGAACTAAGGATGTGATGTATTTGCTCTTTAATTCGCATAATTAAGTAATTGGTTGGATACATTTGTTTGATGCTCTCGATAGTGCTTAGTGAGTCAGTGATTATGAGGAAGGATTTTGAAATATGATCGATGCAGTGTTGTGTCGCCTTATAAAGAGCATACAGTTCCGCTGAGAATATACTGTAATCATCAGGTAGTTTGTATCCATAGGTGCCACTGTTTGTTACTACTGCTGACAATGTCCCGTGTTCAAGTTTTGATCCATCTGTGTATATAATTTCGTGGTTATGGTACTTCGTGAGGATGTGTCTAAAGCTATTTAGTGTCAATGCTATTAGTGTCAATAGAAATAGTGTAGATGATTTAATTCCATCTACTATAAAACAATGGCATTTAGTTTTAATTGTCATAGGTAGAAGGTACTTTCCAATGAAAAAAATTAAAATTTGTTTTCTTGAAAAATGTTCAATGAAAATACCTAATTATTGTGGATTATAATGGAACTGGATTAAATTCTCAACAAAATGGCGCAGACCGCATGTCGAAGTCAAGATATAAATAAAAACGCATAAACATAAGTGAAAGTATAGAGTATTGACTCACTCTGTATTATAACTTAAAATTAAATATGTAAAAGAAAGATCATTCATAAATCTCGATCATTAAGACTTTATGTCCAATTAAATGCTGCTTCAATCTCAGATTACTGCAATTGTTAAATCTGCTAGAAGAACAACCGCATATCATGTCAAAAACTTTGTGGGCAGACGAGGCTACGCCTAATAGTGCGGGTGGTGTTAATCTGCATAATAAGCATCATTGGTCTGAAGAAAATCCGCACTGTCTAGAGGAAGTGCAGCTTCAAGATAGCTAATGTTTGGTGTGGTATAGTTGACGGGAAGATCGCAGGTTCATATTTCTTGGAATTTCAAATGGCGATACATATTTGGATTTTCTGGATAATTGGTTGTCTGTTTTATTGGAAGATATTTCCTTACAAACATGAGGTATGATATTACAGCATGACGGGTGTCCTGCGCACTTTTCCAGGCGAGTTGGAGATTATTTGAATTTAAGTTATTGAAATGGATGGATTGGAAGGGTAAGTATATTTTCAGGGCCAGCTAGATCTCCAGACTTAACATGTCTGGACTTTTATCTGTGGGGAAAATTGAAGGATTTAGCGTACCAAACTCACCAACCACGCGAGACGACATGCAACAGCACGTTAGAAACGCTATAAATAGTATATCAACAGCTGAAATTTAAGCAACAGATATGTCAAAGCGTGCTAGATTGAAAAATGAAAAACAATTTGAACATTCTATTGGACAACAAGTTTTAATGACCAAGATATCTGTATGATCTTTCTTTACCATATTTAATTTTAAGTTATAATACAGGGTGTCAATACTATACTCACTTATGTTTATGCGTTTTTATTTATATCTCGAGTTCGACAAAAGCTATCAACATGCGGTTTGCGCCGTTTTGTTGAGAATTCAATCCAGTTCCATTATGATTCACAATAATTAGGTGTTTCCATTAAACATTTTTTAAGAAAACAAATTTTTTTCATTCGAAAGTACCCTCTTTCTATGACAATTTAAACTAAATGCCATTGTTTTATAGTAGATGTGATTAATTCATCTACACTCTTTCTATTGACACTAATTTCGTTAAAATCGGTTGATTCAAACCAAAGTTATAGGTATTTATCCACAAATACTTTCCCACTTTCCCCACCTTTAATTTGGAAAAATAGGATGAAAAGTTATTGAACAAATTTGTGCGAAATTCAGGCCTTTTTCCAGTTTACTTATTTAACACTGGGTATAATGGGGCATATTTCACACAAAACTGTTTTTAAGTTTTTCTTTACAGGTTACGCTCCCTAGCGGTTAACCTAGAAACTTAAAAGTAATTTCCAGCAATTTCTCTTGTCCACTTTTCCCAAGTAATTTTTTCTCCCAAAGTTATAACATGAACAGTTTCTGATATATAGCCGAGAGATCGGCTTATTGGACCACCCGGTACAGAGTTATTGATTATCAATATTAATAACGGTTCGGTCCGGGTCCCTGCACTTACGTCCAGATTTTTTATTGATAAATGTATACCTACTTCATGCTCCTTCCATAATTATTTAATATAATTTTGTATTTCAGGGATCACCACAACCATATTTGGGACACTCAAATATAACCAATGAGTTCTATATTCAGTATCCACCGTCAGGATTGCCTATTCCTGGTAAGGATTATTTACAGTGATATTTCTACTATTTGAGCTAAGACTTTGGAAACATGCTTCCCTACTTAACATAATTCAGAATAATTAAATTATTAAGTTCACTAATAATATAATTGGAATGACAAAAAGAAATATTAGTGAATATATATTTTATTGTATTCAACTTGTTCACAATATTTTGATTTTTTTAGGATTTCAAGATCTGCAAACCAAAGATGGGAGAGTAGTCACCAATGACTACACCAATATTGATATTAGCACTCCCACTAGTGAAATTCATGAGTATATGAATTTCAAAGTACCTAATTTATCAAAACCACTTTAGTATGTGTTTTTTTCGTGTATTTATATTGTATTAAATTTAACATCACATTTTTGTATTGTCTAAAGAAATATATTGCATACCTTTGGAATTTTAATGTAGTTTTTTTATACTGCCACATCACAAAATGTAAATATAATTTTTTCTACACCCACATGTATATTATCTATTTTCTGTACAGTTTACCGTATGGAAATGTAGGCCATATCCCTGAAGGGATATTATTTCATATAAGTACCTACATCCTAGAATGTATATGAAATCCACCAATCAGCATTTGCATTTAATACCCCTCAAGTCGTCTGTTTTTCAATTTCAAAGAAACGTCAAAGTAAGTTTTCAAAAAAGTCTCTCCTAGAAGCACCGGATCAAGAATATTTATTTACAAAAATAATCTTAAATAAAATAATCCATACAAATTAACAACAAATACTAAAAACAGAATAATTATGGAATTATGTAATACATTTGACGTTATAGATACATGTTTGCCATGTTCCTCGGTAGTCCAGTAGTAAGCATCCCAGACTCTCACGCGGTAGACCAGAATTCAAATCCAGGTTAGGAAGTTTTTTTAATTTCAATTTTATGTTTAAATAATTATTCTGCTCGATATTGATAACGACAATAGGTAGACGCTCGAAATATTTAGTAGAATATTCATTATTATAGATAATGGTACGGTACTCTTCGTGTGCGAGTTCAATTCGCAACATCTACTTATAACAGCATCGCAGATTTTAAAAAGGAAACCGTAACATATACAAATTGTACATTTAAGAACTGTACATTTATCGCAAAAAATCAGTGAAAATATAAAGTTGAATTGGTAAAATTGTTGGAAATTTTCAATTTGGAGTTATAATTTAATAAATGCTTTTTTTAGATTTTTTCCTAAGTGTGTCATAGAAAAAATATACTGTTCGACTCGTGTGGATTGTCCATACGCACTCCGGCTACGGCATCGTGCTCAAACTTCGCCTTCGTGCGATTGGCCATCATATCCACACTAGTTGCACCATGGAGCTAGTATTGAGAGGAGTCGCTACGCATATCATAAAAGTGGAATCGGTTTCGCCATTTTACTTCCACTTCTCTGTCAACTTGACATTAGTATTGTTTTGTGGATGTGAATTTTTGGATTTTCTTTTTGTTAGTGTCGTTTTTTTCTATTTTAATAATTGAACAATAATGGTTTCTTGTGCTTCACGAAGTTGTACAAGTAGAGACAGTGTAAATACGAAAAAATCATCAGTAACAACATATTATAGGTTAGTAAACAATCGAAAGGACTGTACTGGAATATATTTCTTTGTGCTCCAATAAGTTTTATTCAACTTCATATTATATTTAATGTTTGTAGATTTCTTAGAACTCCATCAATAAGAGATATGTTGTTGATATTTGTAAAAAGAGGTTCTTGACAGACAACAAAATACCTACAGTGTTTCTATATTATCAATTTTACTAGTGAATATATGTTTATTGATTGAAAATTTAAATAGTCCGGCTCTGCCGACGACGCCATTTTGCTCACATCACAATGTCACTCATGTGATACCACTTTCCTATTATAAGATAGTCCACTGTGTCATCTCCTCTTAATAGTAGCTCCATGAGTTGCACAAACTACTATTTTCAAACTAGGCCAAAAGGTCCTAACTGAATAAATGGAACTTTTGATGTTTACTTTCTAATTTTCCTTTTTTTTATTTTAATATATTTCATTCAAAATCACCAAGAATCCAAATTAAATTTGTTGATATAATTTTAATATACAGGGTGTCCCAAATGAGAGTGACTGATTTTAAACATAAATGCCCAGCTTATCAATTGCTCCAAAGAGATGGGGTTTTCACTTGTTTCACTAGTTTATCAAAGATAATTTTTTAGGCTTGACTGGCATTTCATCTCATCAACACAGGGTGTTTTACTAATGTTGGTCAAATTCAAAGGGAGAAATATGTATTATTTTAAATGAAACATCCTATAATTTTTGATCTCATTCGAAAGAGCAATCATTCTCCTTTCCAAAAATGTATAGTTTTCTATCTTTTGTTTCATTAACAACAAAGATATTCGAGGTTTCAAGTAGTAGTACATTTTTTATTAGTAGTTTCATATGAAGGTATCTTGATGCCTAAAATCAACTCATGCTGTGACCGTTTGACGCATAACAACTAATTCATTGAAAGAAATTGGTTTTTGAGAGCCCCATATTCTACAATTATGTTTGTTACACATGTGAAACATTGCCTCATCAAACATAATTCATAATGAATTGAGTTCGTTTCTCAATAAGTCAAGTAAAGTCTCACATACCATTACTCGTTTTTCATAATCTGGCTCGTACAATTTTTTATGCCTGAATTCTGTATGGAGTTAGTCTTAAAATTTTTAGACATCTTTGAACGTCACTCTTGCTAAGCTCTAAAATTCCAGCAATTTTTCTAATTGAAATTTTATGATCGTTAGCATGTGGCACTTCATTAATTGACATCAACTTGTTTTAAAGACCATCATTATTTCATGGCTTTTTTAAGTGTGCAATGCAACCAGTTTCTATAAATTGTACATACAATTTTTCAATTATATTCACTGAAGGCGGATTTTTCATAAATTTCCTTCTGGATATCCTCCTTATTTGATGACTTAACAAAATTACTATTGTCAAGAGTGGTCTTACTTTACAACACTTTATTTATCCTAATATGCACTCAGATAGTATTTACTTAATGCTTGTAACTGTATGATCTAAATCTGTGAAGATCAGTGGGTACAGAAATATGTTTCTTAGTATTTATACAACTGCATAATTGAAAAACACCATCATAAACTAGATTTCAAGTGACCATTCTTAAACTAACAGTTTCAATCAGGCTTGTTCCATGTTGGACTGTGCCACTTTATATAATGCCAAGCCAGAGCTAGTGGATGTATCTTTATAAAACAAACTACATTTGGATCAACATAATAAATCTATGTAATCAACAGATTGAAATTTTGAGATTTCTTTTGAGCACACTTGCATCCTGAACAATTGGGTGTGTAAATAAATATTACTTAGTAAAAAGAGAATTTAAAGATATAAAATTATTATTTATGCTAACAAAAAAATATTTATATAACACAATCATCCAAGGCAACATAGGTATTGCATAAATTCCAAATTATCTAATATGAACACTACATTTAAGACTTTTTCATGTAAAATATAAATCATAAAGGTTTGTAAAATGTTCTACATCTTTCATTAAATACCTTGGCAGTTCTTTGTCTTATTAAATCTTCAACAGTAAGTTCAACTTGCAATAGTCGTAACTACAAATAAAAAAGTAAATGAACACACATTTGAAATAAAAATTAATAAGAAACAACAAACTTACTGTTGTCTGGTCTGTTCTAAGTTGTTTGGATAATTGAATATCATCAGAATTTTGCTCTTTCTGTTCCTTAAGTCTTTTAATTCTTTCAGTAGTAATAGTTATACAATTTTTGATATAGTTTTCTCTACGAATGTAACCATTGTCGAGATTCTCGTGTAAGCTTTTGCATGCTTCAACTGGGTCTGTATGAAAAGAATCTGTGGGCACTGTACTATTAATTGTATTAATGATTATATCATCCGGTTTCCTCATGGCCTTTAGTGCTTCCTAAAACATTATTTAAGTCAATGTTTATAAGGAACAGTGAAGTCTTATGTAGATTTTCATAAGTAATGAGTCATGAAAACACTGTGCCAAAACAAATATTCTTGTAATTGTTTTTTGCACCAATTCATTGAATGTTTACACTTTAACATTCTATGTACCTGAAATTCGCTAAAATCGACACATTCCATTACAGCAATTGGCATTCTATTTTAAATATGAAATTATTTTAAACGTGGTTACGGGATTCCGTTTATAACCTCAACTGTGCCTGACAGTGCAGCTCCATGCAGTGCCCCAACAGCTGCTGGAACCACAGATCTCGATGAACCCGGTTGAGTTTTTTATCTGTGAACCAGCTGCAATTACACTACACTACAGTCCTTTCAGTTCTCAGTAACCAGTAGTACTGGGACTCTGCACACCATCCATGTCCTCACACTATCCTCATCCACTTCCACTCTAGTCACATATCTTGTCATTTTTGTCGACCATTTCTTCATAAAAACTTCAATATTATATTCCATAGTAATAAGTCAGAAATAAAAGAAAACTATGTCGGCACTGTCGGCAGTATACCGAGTGAGACTTTCGACTGTTGTCGACTGGAATAATAGTCTGTAGAAGACGGCCAATAGAATTAGTGTGCATAGTCATAGTACTTGGTCCACATATCTATGGTCTACACTGCTACAGCTCCGTTCTACTATGAAACCACAGAAACTGTCAGGTTTAAATTGTCAAGTATGAGCGTTTGACAGTCTTTGACTTTTGTTTTGGGAGCTTGCGTAG
>CAJUYI010001702.1:0-17858 GCA_910591695.1 Galerucella pusilla
TAATAGTATATCATTCAACAAGCATATAATGCTGGTTATTATTCACGGAGGTCACCTGAGTGAATAATAGCCATTATATGCGAGTACAATACCATATTTTGTCCACGACTATGAATTACCTGTTTAGGTAAGTGTACATTTTTTTGTCGACCTAAAACACTATAGTTCATTACATTTACGAAGCTTATTACTTCTTATGTTATTGAACAAATTATTTATTTAATGAGTATTCAATTTATTGTCTAATTCACTATCCTATTGAGCTTTCTAGTAATATCAATCAAACACCAGTATAGTTATTGAGACTCTTGCAATTAGTGATAAATTATTTAAAACGTCACTCTTGCTTTAGACATACATTATACTCCCGTTTAAACAGTTGAAATAATACCCCTCTTGGTGTGCGTCATCGTTTGTTAATGTTCTTCTAACACATTACGTGGAAAGAAATGGAAAGAAAGGCAAGTCTGTGATTAATCCCAATCAAAATATCACAATAATGAATCGTTTGAATTTATTACCAACGTTAACCCTAGTTCTCGACGTAAAAAATTTGATTAGTTGATGTTTAGAATACGCGCAAACGCGATCTATCAATCGGGAGGAATTAGGCATTCAAATAGAATGCAGACCTACCTTTCGTAGCGGTAATATGTCTCACGTATTTTTCTAATGTCCCACTGGCAGTTCAGGTCTGTACTTTGTTGTTTACGGTCAATTACTATTTATGAAAAGTGAATATTAATCTTAGTGTTATTTTTCTTTGAATAATACAAAAATATGCATAGATACACGGAAAAACGTGTGTGAAAAACGAAAGTTCTTATTACTGATTCACCCCGCCAATGACAGATCATCCAAAATATCACTAAAAGTATCTTGCTTAAAAATTAATAAGAATATCCATTTGAATTTGTGGGCAGAAAATATGGTCCTAGTAGTTCTCGTGCTTGAACATAAATCATAAACGTAAAATGATTGTGACTAGGCATTTCAATAGAAAAAGTATGGTAGTTTCAAGAAAGTGCAGCAATTGACTGTAAGCTCGCAGCTAAAGTTATTCACTGACAAGAATTGTCATTTTCCATCAACAATTATCGGACAGTACAAAGCAATTATTTATAAATGAAATAACATTTGAAATCCTTCGATACTCTGAGCTTTTTTTTCGGTTTTCCCGAGAACAGATGAAAATATCGTGTTTTAGGAAAGAGTACCAATTTTACGTAGAAATTAAGTTTTGTTACCAGTCGATTTTATCATCAGAAATCCTTCTTGTGGCGCTCCCCGTAACAATAACATTTCTTATATCAAATTATGCCACTGTGATGATTTTAATAATGATTGATGAATATACAGTGAAATGCAAAGAAGCAAGCAAGCAAATTTAACGCCCTATCTTTTTCCACGGTAATATATTCTATTAAGGTGTATTTAGTTCTATCGCTGTGTTTTGATCCAAACAATCTGCCCTTGAATGTCCAATAGTTGTGACACTCTGTATAATCTGATTTAATTTGATCGAGAGTAAATATTATTATTCAAACAATAAGGATTTCCAAATCATTCGCTTTTCCGAGAATAGAAAATGTCGATATTAAATTTTCAGTTCTTTCAACTAAACGTTCCATTCAACTTATTTTGACCTAATTTAACTTCTTTTTTTCCATTCGCCTCTCAATTGATCCTCAGTGTAGCAAAGTTATATGAAAAAAGTTTGGTCATAAATGGCTCTTAATTAAGTTGATTAAACGAAAAGGGAATCCTTTTTATGTAGCGTAGAAACCTTTCCAAAGTTTTTCAGCTATGGTAACGATAGCGACAGAGATTTGATGTGATGACGTTTTAGACTGCAGAAATATTCCACTAATACCGCTCAAAAAACGCGAAAGGTGGATAATTGAAAATATTGACTGGTGAAGCCTATGTAGGTGAGCAAGACGTTACCAATTAACAATTTTATTTTGATATCAAATTGGGCTGAAATAAATTTTCAAATATTATTGTGTATAATTTCTTTACGAATTGTAGCTTTAGAATTCCAGTTAATTGATGGCTGATGTGATGAAATTTATACAGTGTTTAGTAGGCTGCTTGTGGTATATTCATTATCTTGTAAAATTGAACCGCAATATTTTTTCAATCCCATTATTTTCTGTTTCGGTAGCGTTTCATTTGCCGTTATCAAGAATTAATATTTTAATTTACTGTTTGGACCCTTACTCTGTAGAATCTACTCACATTACTACTATTTTAAATAAAACAGTTATGCTGATCTAATCTTAAATGGGATAAAGATTTCCAGGATATCCTCATAGGTCTGATAATACATATTCTTCGATATTTGTAATACCATATTTTTCTTCTTCATTCTATCCATTCATATCTTCAGTAAATCAAAAGATAGATTACTATTTGGTCCAGCCAAAATATGGAGCACCACGTAGTCATCACATCAGTAACTTCTGTCGTTCTACCGATAATATTTCAAATATCGAAATAATTACCAGCTTAACTGGAAGCATTTAGTTTCATTTCAAATACTAATAATTGTTATCTTCTGTAAGTTCCTTGTGGCATTACTTATACTTTTTTTTCTTATATTTCGGGAATCAAACCACAATGTTTTTTATTTTTTATTTCGACGTTTCGGTAGCTTTCCAGCTACCGTTGTCAAGATTAACTAGTAATAAAATAATGTTTGATCCCTATCTGACCCAACGAAAAAAATATGACAACTATGTATTATATTTCGTAGTTTAAGACTACAAAACTTTATTGTCAAATTTTATTAAGGTCCATTTACAGTAGATCAGATCTCTGGTAAAATGTGAAATAAAATATTTTTTCTCCAACCATCAAAAAATGTTGACATTTTCATAATATTTTCAGGTGCAGAAGCCATCAATTCCCTTAACGTACAAAAATTTGCTCGTTGCTTAGCAACACTTTTAATCCTAGGATTAAAAACGCTACTTTCAATCATAGGACTAAAAGTAATTGCATTTGAGCTCTCTAATTGAAATTTGAAGAAAAAAACATTGTCTCTTACAAACTTAGTAAAACAAACTAATTGGGCAGCTATATATAGGTATTTATTTATTATTTATAGTGATATTGAATATACAGTTGGAACAATTATTGCCAAAATTCAAAGCACCACTGAAATTATCACTAAAAATTTTCGAACAATTCAAAAGATTTTCATCAATGTTAGAACAACTCAAAATATTCTCCGTAACTGTTGATGAAACATTCAAGGAAATATCTGAACAGGTACTTGTACCTTCTTTGTCAGGCTGCAATATTTTTCTGGCAGTATTCTCTTTGTTGATACGTGATTCTTCAATATATCCTTCTGCTACCGTACTCGGTTCCCAACCTCCATGTCTTTTAAGACAAGTGAGGTCACCGCCACCATCAATAAGAAGTGTAGCAGATGTTCTTCTCAGCGAATGTCCAGTATACTCCTTCCAATTTTAACCATTCCTTGACACTTCCCATTAACATACTTCAAAAATAAGCGACGTTCCTGTATATTTGATGGCCGTAGTGCAACATATTTTCGAAATAAACGCAAATAATTATCGCCTATAATGGTAACAAACGAAGTTTTTCGTTTTTTGTCTGCAAAATTTTCACGACCAGGGGACCTATTCTCAGCATATGCAAATTTGCATTCGCATATAACAATTTACGAATGGCTACATGCGCATTCGTAATGAATATTGTATTCTTTCCTATTCGCATACGTGGTTCGCAAGTGTTTACGAACGGTTAGCTTAACACACTCGCGTAAACATGGCAATACAGCATTAGCACTTGCTGTGGCTCAGCTGATGTTTATCAAATCCCCTGACGTACAATATTGGGCTTGTTCTCATAAGCATCACAGACAGTCTTTGACAATCCGGATTCGGCGTAAAGACCCTAAATCGTTCTAACGAGAACGATTTGGGTATTTGCGCCGAATCCGGATTGTCAAAGACTGTCTGTGATGCTTGTGAGAACAAGCCTATTTAAAATTTTCGGATTCTACGCAATTCTACGCTCGTTTTATGTTTACTGCTAGAAGTGTTTTGGGGTTCCAACGTAAGCTATTTGAACTCAGATTTGATTTTTGTTAATTCTAGCATACAAGAATAATGGATATTAATAAAGGTGAATAAAAAGGCATCTTGCAAACTGCTATAGGTATTTTGAGATTTCGCCGTCTTTCATAAATTCGGGGTGCTCTCTCTTCAGCATTTTCTGATGCTTGGATTAAAAGCAAGTGAACAAACTGTACAGCCATTTATTTAATGACGAAAAGTCTTACAAAACTAACTCGAACTCAAAATCACGAATGAATTGTAATACACCCATTGACATATTATATGTCAATGAATACATCATACACTTTAAAACATATACAAAAGCGAGGTTATGTATGGCAAATACGCATTCGTATATGTGATTCACTTAAAATATCCCGCTCGCTGCAATTTCGAATGATACATACGCATGCGAACCAATTGCGAATGTTCAAAAATAGGAACCTTCGCATTTATAAACATTACGTATGCGTATCTCAACATTCAGCAGCTGAGAATAGGTCCCCTGGACCGAGTCCATATCTTCAATGTCATCAATTTTCAAATTTAGTTTGTCACAACGCATAGCACCTCCAATTCCTAATACTAGAACAACCTTTATTATCAAATATACGTTATCAGGTGCCATATCCAGGAACCGATCCACTCCTCCTTTGTAAAAACCCTAGACCTTTTAGGTATATATCCATCACTTTGCCTTTTTAACAATGCTCGTAATTTTGAATATTTACTAATATCCACACCATTTTTTATATCCAGTATGGATCGCAACATTGAATACTGTGACCAAAGAGTGGATGACTCTCCGCATAGTTTTGCACATTTTCTCCTTCACACCAATCCATGATTCGCTGATATGCAAGTTCATAAACTTGGCGATATTTAAATATTTGAATATTAACTATTGTGAAGTACTTTGAAAAATACATTCTAAATATCATGCGATATTATTATCTTCACTCTACCCAAAGTTTTGTGATAAAGACATTATCAAAATTTCACATCTCGAAAATTAATTTTCCTAGTTATTATTGACTTACTGACTTGAAAAAACATTATATTGCTAAACAGGGGACTGAAATCTCTTTCCAACAAAGTGCCACACAACCCCCTATCTTATTTAAAATTTTCGAGCGGGCGCTTATAATTCAGAGGGTGTGCTGTATGGGGATAATATTTTCATATTGAAAATTGTCCATTTGAGAATCAAAATCGACCTGCATACACATTTATACATATAAAAATGTTCAAAGTGAACTATATGTCTTGATTGACATGAATACATTTTTTTAAATCTGTTCATAATGTTTTAACTTTATTCATTTGTCTTGAGTTTTCAGGTAACATAATATTCAAAATCTTAGGTCCTACTACAGATAAAAATGTTTGATGGCCATTATATTCATAGAAAGGTATCTGTAGCATTCTCATATTCTCATATTTGGTATGTTGTGTGTGTATTATTTTATTTTTCAATTTAAAGTAGAACCATTGAGTGAAACAACGGTAGAACATACAAGTAGTATAATAGCTATTTGTATCACTAGGGAGGAAAGTGCCACTTTTCCTCCCGCAGGATGTATCATCATCCAAGGGAGAAAAAGGCACTTTACTCCCATGTGATACATATGATTTTTCCTCCTACCCACCTTTTTTTGAAAAAGTTTTAGCTTTATTTGGTTTGTATCCGGCATTTTGACGTTTTAGAAATGCAATCAACTTTGGATATTTAATATCGACATTGTCCTTCATTTGTATCATAGTGCGTAGCATTGAATATTTAGACCAAAGTGTTGAAACTTTTAATGATTTTCCTTGTAGCGAAAAATATGCCAGTAAAACATTCTCTGAATATTTATGTATCTTGTTGTCTTCAGCCCATTGCTTATATTGTGCAAATTGTTTTTCAAACCTGTCTTTAGATTTTTGTGGTAGTAAGGTTAATGACGCTATGTTAGCTTGTTCCTTAATATTAGGTGGTATATTGGGAAATTGAAAATCACTTGAATCGCTCTCCATTTTTCAAAAAGTTTAATGAATGTAGCGACTTTGCACCTCAAAAGTCAATCGCCGTGTTCTCTGTCAGTGAGCCACAGCATACTATGCTTTTCTTATTCTGAACTCAAAAAACGTATATCTAAGATTCCTGAAGTTGAAATTTGTATTGAAGAACTACGTTGAAGTAACATTAATGTTTGATTTTTACCCAAAAACAGGATATACAGGATGTTCTAGAAATTATAGAAACAATATTATGAATATAATGAATTCACAAGTTTCAACGTTTACAACTCACTTGAAATAAGGGGGAAAAAGTATGAGTTTCCTCCCTGATTTGAGGGAGGAAAGAGTGTACTTTCTATAGGGGTAGGAGGAAAAGGTATTTGGATCTGATAGTAAAAATTGTTTCACTATGCAGAAGAAACATTCTACATTCTACTTCGAAAATCAATTATTCCCAGAATCCACCCCAAATAATCATTCCATAACGGATTCAACTATGGATTGATATATAATAATTAAAATTGGTATTGCACAATGCAAAAAACCGTGTATTTTACACACTTGACACATAGGGCAAAAACACGTACATTTTGCAACTAGTTATATATAATAAATAGCTTATTCCACTCCATCAAAGCATCGGGTTTTATTCCATAAATAAATAAATATCCAGTTAATTTTGTTTCAACAAAATGAAAATTTTTCCTTTCCATTCACAAAAGCTTTTCTTCTTATAACTAACTCATTCTTTGAGTGTCTGTTTTCAGAACAAAAAACAAACAAGAAATAACGAGAGGGAACGACGTCGTAAATTTGGAAACAAATGCTAAGATGGCCAAATTCCCCAATCTAACGGGCTTGTGTCGTGTGGTTCGGGAAACAATGATGCACAGCCAGTCGGAAAATTACAAAACCTCGGTTCTTACTGCTGACAGGATTTTAGAAGGATCCTCGAAGGATATCCAAAGGATCCCTGGCGATTTTCGACGACGACAGCTCTATCAGTCAGTAGCTGGAGAGGTAGGAATATGTTGTGTATATTTGGAAGGCACAGATTGTCCTTTTTTTATTTTACACTACAGGGCGGCAGACTCCAGAGGGGAAAATATTCAAGAAAATTCATACAACATTAAAAAAATTTATTATCCATAATTTACCTTCACGATTTTTTTTCAGGTACAGTTTAATAAGGAATGGATTACGTGACTATTAAACATGGAATGCACCGCCTCAATGTGGTTTATTCATTCCCAAATAGGTCTATTCTCATTTATTACGTACATGTACAGAATCTCAATTTTTCAAACATAAAATGTACTATCATTTATCCCATGTCGAAAGAGAGATGTCAAAAAATATCTGAGCCGTTGTTAGGTTATGGACTGACAACTGAAATGACGAGAGATATTGCATTTCCATCAAACTTTACGTCCAACCAAAAAAAATTGAAATAAGAACCCCTACCTGTTACATCGTTGGCAAGTCCTACAAAAATTCTTTGCAGCAGTGTAAAAATCAATATAGAGTGTGAAGTGGAGAATATAATTTGCGGAAACATAAAAAGTTGGTTATCAAAGAATAAATATATTATTCTAACGCTTCACTAAGAAAAAAAGGAAGGAAGATATTTTTGAAACTCAATGACTGTTTAACTAAGAAGAAATAACTACTTCTCGGGCTAATGGCCCCGACGGACAATGATTTACACTTCTCAGTCAAACGGGGACGGTTTGATCTACAAGATTGAACCAACCGTTCTGGTTTGTAATTAGAAGGAACAACATAACTTGCAGACCGGTTTGAGCATATTTGCGAGTTTCTATAGTCAAGTTATTGTCTAATTTGAGAGCTACCTGAAGTCTAAGTTTAACCTCTATGAGATGCTAATTTTTCTTAAATTGGGTGATGACGATCCATGCCGACGAAAACCAAAGGAGCTGGGATCTAGATAATTACTAATTGTTGATACCCAATAATATTGATAATTCAGCTAATATAATTAATTGAAACTTTTCAATACCGTATGTTAAGGGTTCATCAGAAAGAAAGAGGAAGATTGGTAGGTAGCTTGAAATCTAACAATACTAACAAAAGCTGAACCAAAAAAAGAAAAGCAAACTTCACAAAACTGCAATTATCAGATTTCTTGAGAATGCGACAAATTATATTTAGGTGAAGCTTCTAGACCATTGAAAATCCGAATAAACTAACACAAAATGTATATTTAAAATACAGAGATAGAGTTCTTCAAGTCGGGTGGTCGCAAACATGCTTAGGAAGAGAGGCTCCATGTTCAATGGGATTCGGAGCACATGATATTGGAAGAGCACAATGATGAAAGGCGAAAAATCAGAGAAAGTGCCGTAATATGAGTTAAAGTGGGTAAAATGTAGCTAGTACCTATTTCAGCCAAATATAGTCAAATTTGGTGACCAATAATAGAAATTATCGAATTTTCTCATAAGTTTCAGATAGGGAGAAGAATTTAAGCAAAAAATATTAATTTTATGAGTTCTTTCATGAATTTCTTCCCATGTATTTGCCTGGTCGTATTCTTCCAGTGTTTATTGTGTTGTTCTTCCAACCACCCTATTAACCATGACCTCGTTAAGCATCTGGAGTTGACGATCCTAATCTTGCGAGTTCATCAGTTTTTTCATTGCCTGCGATTCCTTTATGACCTGGGACCCACTCCAGTGTTACACTGTTCCGATTCGTCAGTCTTCTAAGTTCTTCGCCGCATTCCCATACTAGCCGAGATGTCACCCTATAGCTCTGAACTGATTTAAGGACGGCTTGACTGTCACTGTATCATATTTGCTCGTCTTGCTGTATATGCCCGCTCCGGTGCCGAGCTCATTTTTTGATCCGTCTGTATACCAGATCAGTTCATTCGCTCTACTAAGTGGTGGTGCGTTCTCTTCCTCAAGCTCCTTTCGATCTTTGATGACAATCTCGAAGTTCTTGCGAAAGATATATTTGGTGGTCATGTGGTCTGTTGGCATTTTGAAAATGTCATCATCCACATGCCTTATCTCTGTGTCTCCTCTCCCATGTGCCGCGTCATGGTCTGATGCTTTTTCCAGTCGGGTTGGTGCTGCCCTTGCTTCGAACATTATGACACAATGTAGCGGAGGAAGGTCTAGCATTGTCTCCAGCGCCGCTGTGGGAGTAGTCCTCATTGCCCCTGTAATGCCAATGCAATGCAAGTCTTTGGACCTTGCTTAGTTTTAGCATAGCAGAGGATTGTCTGATCTTTGGCCACCATACCAGAGATGCATATGTGATCCTGGGAATGACAACCATTTTGTACAGCCAGTGTACCATGCTGGGTCTAAGTCCCCATTTAGTGCCGTAAGTGCGTCTGGCAACCATGAAGGTCACCTCTGCTTTCTTGATCACGTGCTGGAGGTGTCGGTTCCAAGTTGAGCCTGGGTCTAGGATAACTCCATGATATTTTACTTCATCCGACAATCGTATTGATTCACCTTGAAGCGTCAGAGGGCCAAGTCCTTCCCTTTTCCTTCTGGTGAACGCAATTATCTGTGTTTTCGAAGGACTAATACGTAGCCCTTCTTTAACAGTCCAGCCTGTTACTACATTTAAAGCCGTCTGGATTCTGTCTCTGGTTGTACTGTTGTATTTACCATTTATACACACTAAAATAAACTTAATTTATATACACACTACTTAATGTTTATTAATTTATCTACACTTGGTATGATAATTATCCTTATTCATCTTCAACACTATTTATATTCACTATCTGTTCACTCACTGTATACTGAAACTGTTTACCGATTCACTGTATACTGAACAACTTCCCAACTCACCCAAAAACCCGCGTATATATAGTCCTTCGTAACTACAGTCCCTTCTTGTGAAATTATTATCATTAGAACAAATGTTTCTGGCTCTATCGTATAAAGATTTTACTACTCCTTTTTTAACGCTTATAGCATGATTTGAATCAATGTAGTCAAATTTGGTTACCAATGTTAGAAAGAGAAATTTCCAATAATCAATTACTTGCGTTATCAGGATAGCATGATAAGTTTTTATCCAGGTTTTCTTATGATTTATCATTGGAATAGTTGTTAATCGATACACACTTCAATACACAAAAGCACCAAACTGAGTCATACATATTTTGAAAACAAAAATAATCATACACAAAAAAGTAACAACAAACGCGTTTTATTAACAACATTTCCAAAATAAGCGAAAAAAAAGCGCTATCCCAATAAAAACCGTTCCTGGAACGTGCACTTCACTGGATTCCATTTCTAGTAGACTATCATATCTTTGGAATGTCATAAAATAAAATATTGATTTCACATTTTACCAGAGATCTGATCTACTATGAATGGACCTTAGGAAAATTTGACAACAAAGTTTTGTAGTCTTAAACTTCAAAATATTATTGATTGTCTAGTTGTCATATTTTTTCATTGTGTCAGATAGGGACCAAAAAATTATTTTATCATCATTTAATCTTGACAAAGGTAGCTGGAACGCTACCGAAACGTCGAAATAAAAAATAAAAAACATTATTGTGGTTTCATTTCCACAGATATGACATTCCCACAAATAAGAGAAAAAATAATAAATAATGCCACAAGGAACTTACAGAAGATATTTAAAATATATATTTGTATGATTGTAGTTCTCCAAATGACTGAAAAATTGATAAATTTATTATAATTCTGCTATAATTTTTAATAAAAAACCTCATTATTCAATGCCCTGGTATGAGCCTTATCAAATGAATGTCACATAATAATAATTAATTTGTTGATATGTATTTAATAGGAAATGTTTCTTTATGTAAACTTTTGGGTTTTTTTCCGCATGCTAGTAAAAAAATAGTGTACCTAACACGTGCGTAAAGTGACTTTCCGCACGCGATTGCTGGCCGAGCTCGCTATAGGGTCTTTCTGCCATCTGCAATAGCGTGCGGAAAAGTATCACTTTCCGCGCTAGTTAGGTAAACTACTATTACTTACTTTTGGTTTATAAGAAATTCACTATTAGGTTGAATTGTCAAGAAAAAATGACAGATAAAAGGTAGCTTTGTTTGAAGTTTCGGTGTGGAAAAGTGCCATAGCGTGTACTTTCCGCATTACTTTTCCAAAAGAATTAAGGAAAGGCCTGATTTGCGTATAAAAATTTGTTAAGAAAAGCGAGTTTTGCATAGTGGTTGTAGGAAAACAACTATTACCCAACTAGTGCGGAACGTGATACTTTTCCTTACGTTATTGCAGATGGCCGAACGACGCTTCAGCGGTGTTTGGTCAGCAATCACGTTCCTGAGTAGGTAAGAGTGAAATCTTGTATCTAACATTTCTGCTTTAACATTACACGCTGTACACATTGAAGGTTCACTATGTGCAATGTGTCCCAGTCGAAGGCACCCACGTGGATATTATTTGTATTTTTCTGGTTTTTCTGAATGTCATGAAATTTTACTTTCCTTAGCTTTGTTATTAAATTAACTTTAGTAAATAAACAGAAGTACTATTGCCTTTGTACAAAAACAAGGATCAGCCTTCATTACGCGTCGTGAAGGTGTCCATCTGAATGGGCTGTTACTGTAACTGTTAACTCTGTTCGTAGCGTCCAGAAGATGGATACAGTACTTTTTCTCCTTTGGAAGAACAAATGAAATAAAATTATTAATAAGTTAATAGTCTTAACTCAAAAAATCTCACATAAATAAAAGCTAAAACTCGAACAATACATCAAAAAAGCCAATTTAATCCATCTTCTAATAAAAAACTTACGCAATAAAAGAAAAAAATCTAATTTGGGAAATAGATGACCAACAAAGACAATTCCATCAGTGTAATGACTGTGTTTTTCTCATATGTGTGGCATTAATGTAGTTTCCTTCAAGAAAGAAAAATCTGTATCATTTTCCCCTACGTTTTCTTCTAGTTTATTTACTCTTCCTAAACGCGCCACAATTTCTCATCGGTGCATTCTTTATGACAGAAAGATTTAGGTTTGAGAATGAAAATTTATTATTCTCTTCCAGTTAAAAAAAGATGGTGGTTTGTGCTCAAGACGAGTCCAAACCTTTCTTAAGTATATTATTAGCTCAAAAATTATACAGTGTGGAGAAACCAAATAGAACGGGGATTGATTATGTCGGTTATTGTACTTATTTATAGAATATCCCGGAAAATGACAAATTTGAATGATGAGCAGAGATTCTTTCAAGTGAAAAGGCGATTCTCACTTTCAGCGTAATTCAATGGTTGTTGCTTCTCTATCCACCGTTTCGGAAATTCGTTGATGCATTGCTGAACATGCCTTCCTAGATGTACTCTACACTGGCGAGATTAATAAAAAAATTTAATGAATCTGGTAGTATAAAGGATATTATAATGTCTAGTAGACCTAAAAGTGTAGGTTGAGAAGATGGAACTTCAGATGCTCTATTATATTAGATAACCCTGAAACATCTACAAATGTATTGGCGAGATATTATGGTATTTGTAGACAGTCTATACAAACTATTTCGCATAAAAATAACAATGTTGTGAAAGAGCTACAGAGAAAATTGGGATGCAAAATAATTCCTCAGATTTGTAGGTGTTTAGTAATGAAGCCGCATTTTGCTTGATCGGATCTCTTAACAGACATAATCGCCAGTACTGGTCAATTTGTAATCCTCATTGGTTTGCGGAGGTTTGTACACAGCGTCCACAAAAAGTTACTACGTGGACGGATTGGATGAGAAACCATTACAATGCTCCTTTTTTATTGGAGTTAATAATATCATTATTCACTCCAAAATTGAATTATACCCGATATAAGTCGATTATGTCCCAATATGAACGTATTCTTTTGAAAAGATGGCGCTTCTCCTCATAAAAAAAATGTTCGGCACTATTTAAATACAAGAGGTGCAATTGAGTGGCCGGCAAGATCCTCCGACTTGATACCACTTAATTTGTTTTTTTGGGGATACTTGAAAGACCGCTTTTATGTTGACAAACCAGCTAACTTTGATGATTTGAATCATCGCAAAAGTTGTTAATTCCACCCCTTCTTAATTTCTTAATATACCAGGGGTATTGAAAAAATTGAAATTTGTCGGAAATTACAAAATTTGAAGATACTAAAATTTGCGAAAAAAAAACAACTTAACTCAGCACTATCTTTTTTTTTCGGGCCGAGATGGGATACTTATGGTCGACTGGGTCCTCAACCAGTACCCAGACAGTGTTGGACTCATCCCCACGGAGATGCCTACCAACCAAACCCAAACCTTTTATCAATACATATCCATTCCTTTCAATACATTTTCAAAAAAGGTATTAATATGCAAGTGTTTATTGACATTAATAACTCCTTACCAAGAAATGAAATATACATTTAATAAGAATTTTCGCATGTCTACGTGAAGTGAAGTTGCTTCCTACAATGCTAACTAACTTGAAAGGGTGTTTAAAATACAGTGATTGTTTTCCAGATAATTCTGCTTCCGTGTTGATTTTTTTCTGGCGTGTTTGAGTAAATATAGTGAGGCAGACACTAACATTCCACACATTTATTCAAATTTAAATTTTTATTATTGCTTAGTTTTGATTTCACACTTGTTACGGGCTATAAAAATTGATATTGAGTAGCAATTTCAACGTTCTAATATTCAAAATTTGATAATGAAGATGTACTCATCCAAATGAATATTGAGTATCGTACTCCTCTTTGTGGACAACTTCTGGCTATGCAGACATAGACCATATCATCACTCGTCCTCGTCTCTGTTACTCTAGTGGTGAGCAGTTCCAACATACCAGAGCAGTCTTCGAGATTTAACTTTTGACACATGTGGAGAGGTGGTCTTTCTCGGATTTCCGTTCTAATATAATTGTTTCTAGCATCGTTTTGAGCACAAACGATGCTGGTTTGAAGGACTTTATTGGATTTGGTGTGTCCCACAGATTTGAAAATGTGCAAGAATGTTGTCCTGTCCTCGCTGGGCAAGTTCAATAGACCACTTGTGCCTTGAAAGATATTGAAGGCTTATAGAGCATTTCAGCTTTCTATTACTTCGAATGAATCTAGTCATTACAGTACCCCCTCGATTGATTCATTAAAATAAGTTTCCAGTGAGAGTTGCACCCTTATCTATGATATATTTCTCGTCTGGCTTCCTCAGTTCCTTATCTGTGGTGACCCCCATACAAAAACTCTACATTTTAGGAGGGCATCTGTATCTGTAGAGTGGGGAGGGTGAGTGTGTAGGCTCACAGCCCTTAGGCCACATGTGACCCATTGTACATCCTCCCGAGGAGTTGTCCTCCTAGGTCATTGTCCATCCTGTCCTTCTCAGGAAGGTGGACAGGTCACTAGGAGACATCTCCTTTATATCGGCAGGTGTAGGCCAAGACTCACCGAACACACACTCTCTTATTGACGATAACTCCGGACACTCGCATAAGACATGCCTGACAGTTTCATCTTCCTGTTCACACATCCTGCATAGAGGTGTGTCCACTAACCCCATAGTATGGAGGTGCAGATTGTTATGTTTTTTCCAGAAATTCCTCTTCTGGTTAGTTCTTTTGTGGCAATTGAGAAACCAGCCAGTTCTGTTTGAACCACGCTGGTATTGTTTCCCATTCCCCGCTTAATCTTGAGGCTCAGTGCTCTCGAGTAAACTCCACATCCTGAGCCTTCTTTCATTTTTGAACCATCTGTATAAATGCGTATTGCATTTGCAGCGTCTGGTTCTGTGTTCTGTTTTAGGAGGGCATATGAGAGTACTTGGGAAATACAAAGGTACTATTCATCTGCAGAAAGTTCCAGTGCCTTCATTTTAATAAGAAATGAAATACAGGCATTAAAAATGCATGACCAAGTAGTCCTGAGACTGAAGAGTGAAAATTCGGATGGCAGGAAATTGGGCGGAAATTATTATATCCTCGGTATACGACTTACTACTTACTTACTTACTTACTAGAGCCACGCTCCTACGCAGTAACACAGCAAACTCTTGGTCAAAAAAAACGCTCAGAGTGACTGACTAACGAAATATCAAACCCCAGAAGGGGTCAGATTAGGTAAGTGACAGGATTACTTACCAGTCGCTGTATCCTAAGGAAGCACATGTATACAATTGGTATATAAAGGAGGGAACAAATCTATTGGTTGTGCATGCAAGAGGGGGAAACAGCCTGACACATTGTCTTAGAATATGAAGCAATATCCCATTGGAGAATTAGACTTAGACTCCTAGGTCTAGAGTATCCAATGGAGAATTAATCTAAGACGGACCTAGTGGAAAGACTTTTGATCCTGATAAAAGCTACTGGCCTCTTCACATAATCGGTACAACCACAAGCATGAAAACCATAGCGCTGAGGTGCCAAGGTGAATCAATCAATGACCCCACTTTTCCAAGCACGTTTACCTGAATTGATAAAACCATAACAAGTTTCATATTTCTTGATATATTAGAAACAGATTCTCGGAAAGGTATTATTTTATTCTTAATAACCTTTCTTTCGATACTTTTCCACCAGACTATATTGGACGATTCAAAGTTCTGTACACTTTTCATTTCAAATCAGACAACATAATTATATTTATATATCTTGGGATAACAAACACAATTTCTCGCATGATTCCCTTCAGGCCAATTTTGTCAGAAAATTGTTTTGTTTTCAGGTGAAGTTTCTTTTTAGTTCCTGCTCACGCATATGTTGTTCTTGTACTGAGTATTGACAAATGAAATAATTCAGCTGAAGATATTTTTGTTGTATGGTGATTTTGACTTTAATTATATGCACAATGGAAGCATGTTTCGCGAATTTGTACAGCTCAGCCCTAGAATGGTATAAAATTACCACAAATTAGGTAATTTTTTGCCAATAAAAATAGTAGAGAATATAAAAAAGCAAGCGAACGTCTCGTATTTTTGAGGGGCGTACAGGTTAGGTTAAGAAATTAGAAAATAATACACATCATTATAAGAAACCACAATTCACACTCGCTACTTCGCCACTCACCCTCGGTGATCTAATTATTATGTCACATGTCGCATATTTTATGGACTAGGCATCTAGAACCTCTCAGGTTGAAAACGAACAAGAATGTTATCAATTTGTTTAATTTATACCGGGATAGTCCTGTTTTGTGAACATCGTGCGGTAAACTACATGAATGCCAACACATATGTGGACGTTTTTAAAGTCGCTAGCTGTGCCAATAGCCATTGCAAATGGAAAATCGTGGCATAGTGTGGACGCGCCTCAAGTGTAAATCTATGTTTCTCACTCTTCGACCCAAAAAATAGCAGACAACTCCATGAAATGATTTCTACAAATCTACTAGGCCCAACTTAGTCGTGCAATCTAAGTTTATTCTTGTTTCTTTTATGTTATTTTAAGTGAGAATTGATTGAATTCCGTAGTACAACACAATGACGGTACACTTCCACCTTTTTCTGTATATCTTCATCATTCATGTCACTGTTTTGTTCGATACCCTGATTTTTCCCTTTGTGTTTTCACTCTCACATTTGCATTATTCATCAATATACTCTACAAATATGTTTTAAAGTTTTATATCTTACTTTGTCCTACGCTTTTTTGTGAAATATTTACTTGGCTTGTTCTTGAATATATCCCCAAACTATTTTTCGAGAACATCCCTCTAATCTATAATTAATCTGTGATATATTTACATGAGAATGAAATAATTTTCATTGAGGAACGGTTTCAGTGAAGATTGATCTTCCTAGACTAACGACCTGGATTAAAACGAATTGGATTGGTGTTCAAATGATTATTACTTTCAGGAAAGTGTAATGCAATGCTTGTTGGGGTGGATAAGACTAAAAATAATTATTGTAACAGGGAAATAGTTAAACTTCCATGTAAGCGTTGCATATATTAGTAGTTATGCTGTATCCCTTCTTGCAAAATTTGGCCTGACATTCCAAACTGTTTTTTGTTGTGAAGTTAACAAATAATATCATTCACCAAACTTGACTTTTAATTTGCAAACTGTCAAATATTTGACAATATTCTAGCGGTTTGGCGCGAAATTTGAATTGTATTAACATCTATTACGGTTATGGGTTATGCGTGAAAACCTGGTTTCCAAAAGCAATTATCATATTCTTTTTAAATGTATTTTTTCCTAATTTCTCAATGGACTTTCAGGTCTCTCAGCAAACTTCAAGTAATCCGTAGTGAATAATAAATCTGGGAGAGTAGGACGTTATACAAAGTAAACCATCATCCAAACAGGAAAGAGTTTCCGTAAAAATCAGAAAAACGATTAGCAAATGATTAATTGATAAATGGATTGATTTGAGATTTTTCCCTGTTCGCTCAGCAGTTAGACAAGCTATTTTTGTTGAATAAAGATTGAAGTTTATGTAAACATTTACTTTGAATATGGCTAACGAAGTGGATAGAATTTTTTAAATGTTTTCACTGTTGAAAGATTGTGAATTTGAGCGGAACAAGACTTGGTCGATTGAACATCTGAATAATTTTCGGAGAATAAATTAATGTAAAAGAAATCCGTAATCAGTAACTATTTTCAATGAATTGAAATTTATCATATACATTGAGGCTTGGAAATAATAAAATTAATAGCGATTGGCGAAGTTATACAGCATAGAAAAGCCAAATGGCATTAATTTATTACTTCGGTTACTTTGTCATCCAAATGGGCTCCAATTAAGCCCATATGCTTTTTCCGCAAATCGCTAGGAAATTTTGACATTCCTGTCAA
>CAJUYI010001702.1:30378-46566 GCA_910591695.1 Galerucella pusilla
AGATATTTAAATATTACAATGATAGTGGTCAAATATAACGTTACACGAGGCTTATGTCTTCAACACCGTGGTCCATTACTAGCCAAATTTAAGACAAAAATCAAAAATATTCCAATGCTAAAACATTACTTACCAGAGAATCTTTGATGGGAAAACGGTGCATATATGAACTTCTTCATTGTTACTATTACAGCTTTAACACACAGCAATAAAATAATTTTATTCTTATATATTATAATCATTAGTATTGTGTGCAACGATTTAACGAAACCAATTATACGACCACATCCAAAAACTTTACGAAACGTGGGCTATGTTTTACTTTGATGGTGATGAAGAAAGCAATAAAAGCAAAGCAGCAATGGGGCGCAAGAAAATTGGAATTGAAGCAAAGTTAAGTCAGTTTTTCAAGCATATCTTAGAATATCCGCTACCCATAAACTAATACTTGGTATATTGTATAGCCCTGCAGTTTTTTGACTAAAAATCCATGTTTTTCATTGCCATCAAAAGCGTAGCCCAATAAAAACGTTCTTTGCATGAAATAGCAAGTTGTCGCAAACGAGAAAAACAGAGCTCGGGACATCGAGTACTTTCCATTAGCAGAATTTTTTCCAACCAATTGATTGCTAACTAGAACTTTCTCAATAAGTGTCTAGATTCAACCACTTTTTGGTATCCATCATGATCGGAGGCTAACACCTTTGTGTGGCCAGCAAGGAGACCTTCGATAGCTGAAGAGTAATAAAATTCGTTGGGTTACTAACACTTTATTGTGGCATGAAATCAAATGCCCACCCGGAACATTACTTGACAAGTTTAAAAATACACATAAAATTGCACGTTTACGCCATTGATATAACCGACACTCTGAGACTCCCACTACTAGTCGGTGTCTATGTATTTCCACACTAATGGTTGAAGATAATATTCACCTGATGAGACTAACCTCTAGCGGCTCTCATTTACCCTTATTGAGTGGAGCAATCCATTATCGTTTTACACATTATTTTCCATAATATTATGAGAAAGTAGTTGCTATAGAACCTGGTACCACTACACACCATTTACTTTTTCTACATCATGCACAATGGCTGATTTTCCGGTATATCGCACAGATGACAACGCGTGCCCGTCTGCTATCTAACTCCTGAACTAAGCACCTAGTAATTATTCCTCCCTAACAGAGGGTTAGTAGGTACTCGGGCGTTACTGCCACGGTCTCGTAGATGAAGCTACGGGTACCATAATTTGAATTTAATCTCTTGCGTTTTCTCCCTTGAGGCAACACTGTTGGGAATTGGTCCCAGGCCTTTAGGTTTAAATCACAACAAGAAGATCTTCGTATCTCAATACCTAGACATTTACACAGCTAAACATGACACTTATAGAGAGTAATTCAAATAATCAATTTTTAGACAACCACGTATTTACCTTAGCTTTTGACATAGTTACTCTAACAGCTTGATTACCTTCACTAGCAGTTGCGACTGCCATTTTGCTGAAAACACAAAAAAACGACAGAATTATACCCAAATAAAATATATTCGTTTGTCATGAGCACTTGTTGATTAAGATAAAATTGAAAATATTACCTGTTAAACCCTTCAATGAAGTGTACTCTCCCAAAATTTGAATTTTTTTTTGCTACATCTATTTCAGGATAGGCCAAAATTACAAGGTCATTCAATTTCTTTTTCCCGGTGGTAGAAAACTATGATATTTTTCTGGTTTGGCAACTTGGACCTAAGTCCTCCATTGATTAGATTACAACTATAGAAAAAACTGTTTGTGGAGTTTTTACAAAAAAAAATTATTTCTCGTAATATTTAAACCATACGTATTTCTAAGCAAAAAAAGTTCCCACCACATAATTTTTCAGAATCATCAATGGTAAATCTTTTTTCATTCGATTAACGTCTAATGTGTGCCACCTATGAACTTTGGGTTAAATTAGTATACAGTTTTCAAACTAATGGATAGACTGGCGAGCCTAATTGAAAATGTATGATCCTGGGGTGATCATGGTGACCCAAACACTATTCTTCACTTATACTAGATCTGAGTACACGAAATAGGGATAATAATAGCGAAAAATAAGTTGTTTCTAGAAATAGGGGATAGAGAGAAGAAATGTCACCAGTGTGCCGAGAATTTTAATTTATATTTGATTTATTCAAAGAATTTCGTATTCTTATACTTCTCAATTGGTGAATGGAATAGTATGTATTACTCACACAGGGTGATTTATAGCTTTCGCGACCTAGGCTAGTGGCTATTTGGATAAAAATGTTGCGATAGAAGCAATATAATATTACTGTGGAAAACAATACAAGTTTTTGTTCTTCTTTCATAAAAGTGTTACACTATGGCAGGCGAGACCTACGTTGTCCAATAGGCCTTTCAACAGGTCTTTGTTGTCTAAATCATTATATGGTAAGACTTTGAAATTCAGGAAGATCCAACATTACCGCTTTGTCTAAAAAATAGTGAGACACTATACTATATACTTTGTGCCTGCTCAGCCATATGTAGAATCAGATATCTGATGTTAAGCTCTGGATCTTATGAGTTGTTGTTTTTCTTTACACTATATAAGATATCCATGATCATCATCGTCACCAATTAAAACTCTTTTTACCGGTTTTTTGCTCATTCTCTTTCGACATTGTTTGGGAATATGTACGTAACAGGTAGACCCTATAACTCTCTAATGTTCACATGTCCAAGCTTGATAGGAAAATATTTCATTTACACCAGAAATACCTGTTTAATCTAAAATATATGCAGCAGATTTATCATCTCAGCTCATAACATTTTCGGCAAATTGTTTCTGGTATACATGATTGATCTTACAGTTTCAACAATAGCTCCATTATACTTTTTTGACCACCCATTTTGATCTAGTGTGTATGGCATGACCAATCTATGCTCAATTCCATTTTTTGTCAAATTTGTCGGAAAATACTGCTAGTAAATTCACCTCCATTATCAGGAAGTAGCTCTTTTATTACGTGTCCCGCTATTCCCAATTCATTCAACAACATTTTCATTTGCTCTGCAACTTCAGATTTTTATTTCATAAAATAAAAATATCTGAATTCACTAAAATCTTCCTTGAAAAGTGAAAAATAGCGATTTTCTAATCTTGAGCATATGGAAGGTACGCATACATCCGAGTAAATGAGCGTGAACTCATAAGCTTCTTCACCCTACCTATAGTGTGTAGCGTTCACACAGACGAGCTACAAAGCATTTTTCAAGCTTTCAAAAGCATCCACCCACCCCACAAAAATATTGCAATATGCACAGACTCCCTTTCCTCCATTCAGTCAATCAAGTCAATCACTGACCACCCAATTGTCCAGAATATACACGACATCTATCAAACTCTCGTTGCTCAAAATATAACAGTCTCCCTCATCTGGCTTCCATCTCACATCGGCATTGATGGTAACGAAACTGCGGACCGCCACGCGAAAGATGCTACCACTAATAACGACTCAACACACATTGTCCAACTCGCAACCGACCTGAAGATCCACTTGAAAAACGCTACTCAAGATTCTTGGCGACACCTGTGGCGCAATAGTACGACAGCACTTCATGATATCCATCCATCCACTTCTCCTCTCTCCCTGAATTTCTTAACCCGGAGAGAGGCTACTACAATCAGAAGAATCCGAATCAGTCATACCAAACTCTCACACGGATATCTGATGTCTTCAGGAAATCGTCCCGTTTGCCATAGCTGTAACGATATTGTGATCGTTAAGCACATACTGACGGACTGCAAACAATTTGCTGCTATAAACAAACAACTTGATCTTAGGCCCAACCTCAAGGAAATGCTTCACTGCCCTACCGAAATCAAGAAAGTCTTACAGTTCCTGAAAGCTATCAATCTATACTGTAAAATCTAATTTAAATGTTTGTAAAAATTATGTAAATATTTGTATTTATTTTTTCTGTGCCAATGACCAGCGCTGTCGAGGCACGTTAAGCAAAAATAAAAAAAAATTAAAAAAAAATAGTTTATAAATCAAAATGAGGTGATGAATACTGTGATAAAATTTATATTTATTTAATACTCAAGTCATTTATCTTTTAAAATATCTTGAGATGAATAAAAACAAATATTCAGATGATATTCTTAACGACCAAATGGCTCTCAACAATTCTTCCTTATTAAACTTGTAATCTAGAAAGGTTCCAGTAAGATTGTTGTTGTGAATGAATTTCCACTTAAACTCGTTTCATGTAAATAGATTATAATACTTTGGTCAATATTTGTAAAATTCCGAAGCCTCCAAACATTGCTGTCGACCGGTAAACAACCCTTACCGTTCTTGATACTCAATACACTATTATTCCATGGTCTATTCCAATTCACTTTAGCATTCAGGAAGCCTATTTGAGCTTCAATAATTTCCATTTGAGTCTTGAGGAATGCTCTTTACAACAATAGTTATATACATTGTTTCTAACAAATGCGCACTCCAGGGCCCATAACCTGTTGAAGTTACTGTCCGTGAACTTAACTGTTTTCAAATTCATTAACTGAAAACTGTAGTATTTAGAAAAATGCTTCAATCAAAAATGGTATCTGACATACATCAAAACACCAAGATATTTTATTATTCACCTATGTAGAACTTGGTGTATATCGAGTGATAAACAAAGTAAGTATATTGGAATAGCTTCAACATGAATAATATTTTTAATAGCATTTCGCCTTTGAATAAACCGCATGGCACTTCTATGGTTTAGCATTTTGAATCCCAAATGACTGAAACAACAATAGGAGAAATTGTGGAAGACTTGCAGCCAAAAAAGAGAGGATGAAGTACAGAAATTGAACGGTGGAATTGTATAAATGAATTTTTAATATCAATAAGGCTAGAAGTTGAATAAATATTTGCAGAAAACTGAAGTGAAAGTGAGGGTAAAAGAAAATTCAATTAGGAGGTTTGTTTTCCCATTCATTTGAACATTGTTCCGGGCTCAGGTTTTCATTCGAATATTAGTACCTTTCAAAGTCATTCAAGTATTTCAATTACAGTCTTTTGAGGTTGTCTTCACATTTTTTTGGTTAATTATTTCCTTTTATTGTTGTTTTGGTATATACGGTGGCGAGAGAGTATGACGACAAATAATTATCAGTAGTAATAACCCAAGGGCATTGATAATTGTTCGAAAAAATTTTATGACAGATGTCGAAAGCTTGTTGCTTGGAAACAGACCGACGCCGTAGGCGGAGGTCTGTTGCCTATAAGCAACAAGCTTGAGAAAGTTGTCATAAAATTTTTGAGCATTTATCAATGTCCGAGGGTTATTCGGATAGAAAATTTTTTGCTTATTATAGAAAAAGAACAGATCTTAAACAATTTATCTAAAGGTGCAATTAACAAAGGAACAATTAGAAAAGTTAAATGTGACATTTCGAAATATTAAATATTTGAAACTTCAAAGTCGAAATAAATCAATATGCATCCATAGCAACGTGTGAAAACAGCCCCAAGGTCTGTTTTCAGTGTAATGTTGACATGATTGGGTGAAATTGTTCATATGATCAAAAATGAGGAAATTTGATTAGTTCTAGGAACTGTCAAAAAATTTTCGTTGAAACTATACAACATATAATTATCAACTTTTGTGGTTTTGAACGGAATTGTATTCAGTGTTTTTTAAAAGAACTGTAGAGGTCACCAAACACGCCTTATTGAATAGATCAAATTAGCTACAAAAAAGAGGGGATCTTGCCTGAAAGGCGCTAAAAAATCATCCTTCACAAGTTCCACAACATCATTTAGCACGATTTGATGCTGTTTCTTCAAATTTTCCATGTAGATTTAAAAAATATTAAACGTTCTCGCGTCATTCTCGTATAATAATAACCTATTATCACTATGCTAGTTACTACCTGAGATAAACCTCAGGAGAATACCAAGAAAAACAGATTGCGACAACTATAACACCTGTCTGAAAAGAAATCTAGCACATCAGAGGAAAGGAAGGGCTAAGCACCATCTCGACCTGGAAAATGAGCTAGAGGATCTAAACAGGGCAATAATCGATGCGTTTGAATCGAGCTGCCCTCTTCAAAAACAACGAAGTAACAAAGATGCACCCTGGTGGAACAAACATCTGTCAGAACTAAGATCTCAAACCCGGGACCTTTTTAATAAAGCAAAACTCACCGGAGACTGGCAGAGATACACCGAGGTGGGAAACACCTACTACAAGGAAATTAGAAAAGCTAAAAGAAATAGCTTCAGAAAATATAAACACAACTCCTGCTGCGGCAAGACTTTACAAAGTTATGGCGAAAAGTAGGGTCAACACAGATATGGCTTTGAGGAAGCCGGATCTCGGAATATCCTGCCAAGGATATGCCGACGATATTGTCATAACAGCCAGGAGGAAATTCGAAAACACCCTTTGTGATATTGTACAAAAGGGTCTGAACTATACAAATAGCTGGTGTAGGCAAGTGGGACTTAGCATCAACCCCACTAAAACCATCCTGATAGCCTTCACTAAAAAAATAAAACTCAACCTCAAAGCCATAAAACTTGATGGTAACGAGATTGAATGGAGACAATAAGTCAAGTATCCAGGTTTAACTTTAGACAGTAAACTCCTGTGGAACAAACACGAAAAGGAGATTACACACAAGGCAAAAATGGCTCTAATGGTGTGCAGAAATCTGGCAGGAAGAGACTGGGGTTGTAACCCAGAAATCATAAGCTGGATGTACACTGCCATAGTGAGACCAATCATCACTTATGGAGCCAAACACTCTGAAAGCTTGGGAAAAACCCCAAGTATCTTTCAAGCGGAAATCCACGCCATAAGAAAGTGCGCCCAGTTCAATATTGATTAAGGATATAGAAGACAAAGGATTATCATAATGTTGGATAGTCAAGCAGCCATCAACGCACTGAGCTCTTGTGTAATCAGTTCCAAAATGGTGTGGAAATGCCTAGACAAACTCAATGACTAGGCTAGAACAATATAGTCTACTATAGCCTTACTATGGATTCCAGGACACACTGGAGTAGAGGGAAATGAAATGGCGGATGAACTAGCAAAGATGGGGACTGAAATACCTTTCTGGGAGCCTGAACCCTTTTGCGGAATCAGCCCCAATGTAATATTTGAAGAAATAAGTAAAGCCGAGAAAAAGAGAAGATCTGACCATTGGAAAGATCTAGTAGGGCTTATACAATCAAAGACAACCTGTTGAGATCAAAAGAATGCATAAGTCAAAGTAAAACTGCGCTAAGTGTTTTAACAGGGATCCTAACGGGATATTGTCGCCTAAATGGGCACCTGAAAAAGCTCAAAATAGTGGAGGAAGAAGAATGCAGATTTTTCCAACTACACAGCACTTCAGAGTCCTAGAGCACAGCTCCTAGGAGACTACTGAATAGAAAAGGAACATTGAAGCCTGCAGACATCCTAAAATTCCTCCGGGAAATAGGACTAAAGGAACTACTAGTTTCTGAGACTCAAACATACACTGTATGTATGTATGTATATTATCACTGGTGGAATATTTCAAAACTAGTCCGCCTGCTTTTTGTATTATTTCAACTTCGACAGAGATAATGTAAATGTTGCTATAACTCCGAAATTGTTACATTTAAATGTAGGAAACATAACATGAGAAATATTCAGTATATCTTAAGGATTTCGAAAGGCAAAAACATACAGGGTGATCCATTTGATATATCTTAGCTTATTATTATTCCGGAAAAAGCATGGATCTGACAACAATGTTAATACTACCATAATATCGGCCGCATTTTATAACCCCTGCACACCAAAATCTATGAAAATTGTGCGATTCGTTTCCGAGATAAATGAGGCGTACTTGTACAATTTATTATATCACGAGCAATTTGATAAAACTTTTCAATTCTTCGACCTTCATTTATATTTTATAGCTGGAATTGGATTTGTATTAGGTAATTGTGTCATGTGCTTTGGAATAATACCAAATTGACTATATACATAAATATAGCCAATTAGAATTGCACCTATTGATCATTTATTTCCAATAGTGTACCGCTGTGTAATCTAACAATGTTCCATTTCCTGCAATTCGAACTTTAACCAGACATTTTTTGTTTTACTCTTTTTATTGTAATACTGCAAAAAGCAAACATCATAAAGTTTGCAAAGATAATTCTGCCGATTTCGCTTCCCTTGAGAAAACTTTTTTTTGTTATCGAACATAATGGAAAAGTTTTCCATATTTTTCCTTAGGGATAATTGTGTAGGTTCCTGCAGCTGAACAGTGAGTCAATTGGATAGAGAGACATATTCAGCATTTCAAAATATTTGTTTTATATTACAGGATGTTCTGAATTCACAGTAAGAAAATACGATTATTTTCATTTAATATATATTATGTTTGGTTGTAGATAATTTTTGTGCACTCAAACTGTTTTGCGAAAATTTTTTACTATAAATGATTCATTCATTATAATATTTATATAATATGCAGAGTGAGTATGAAACGACTTAATTATATATAGATAACGTCATAAACAATTTTTTAAATTATGGTTCGTGGAAGTGTTTCAAGTGAAATTTTTAACTGAATCAAAAATAAATATTTAGAAATCGGAGCCGGCGAAAACACGAAAATAGATATAACAAGCAATGGTGAAAACTATTCGTTCCAAAAAGTAAGTACCTTTGAGTATCTGGTAGTAGCAGTGACAGATAAAAGCGATGAAGATGTGGAAATAGACAAAAGGATAATGAATGCCAGCAGCAGCGTAATAAAATCAAAATCGTTAACAAGAACAACAAATATCAGATTATACAAAACAATCATAAATCCTGTTATACGGAAGTGGAACTTGGATATTGAATAAAAATAATGAAAGTAAACTAGAAGACAGCATACAGAATTGTACATATTTCTAAATGCACAAATCAGGCTTATGCAGAACGAAGCAGAATGCAAGCGGACACTGAAAGTCACAGTATTCTGGGAATGACCTCTGACATAATGCTTCCAACAGTAAACTGCGACCTGCCTTACACCGTCCTAATTCCAAATAGAAATGAATGGGTCCTCCGTAAGGATGAACTATTAAATTTCAATACTGCCTCACTCAAATTTTTCCTTCCTACCTAAAAAGTTCTCTCCAAGTTATTGTTGAGATGTAAAATGCTTCTTTGTGGATCTCGGACCAGTTTTATTATCTCTAGAATTGGTTGGAGAATACATCATTGAATTTTTTTTTAAAACTCAATTTTCACCATGTTTCCACAATTTTAGGAACAAATAAATGTTCGTGCTCAGCACATTCGAAAATATGAAGATAGACTGTTATTAGCGACTAGAGGAGTTGGTTGGTTTTTCTTCGTCTATACCAATTTAGACCACTATTTGGGGGTGTCCCGCTGCTCTATATGCATATATGCGTGAATAAATAATGAACATAAAGCATAAAGATTGTGAAGACTTGGGTTTTTTCCGTTTTGTGGGGAGCGGTATATATCACCAGAGTGCTACGACTACTTTATTGGAATATTAGACCTTTTGTTTTGGAAGTGATTTGAACAAAATGAAAGATTTGTTTTTCAATGAGCAAAGGAGATCTTGTTTAAGCAAAGTGGAATGATCAAATAATACTAATTATATTTATCCTATAAAATACACATGTGTCAATTACATCTAGCACAATCGCAAAAGCGTCACCTTCAGTAACATAAATAACTTTTTAAACTTCACTCACACCAGAAATTTTCAAACTTCGTCTCTAGGAATTCAACCCCACGGCTCTTTTTAAGGAGATAATTTCAAAGAGAGAACATACCACACGAACTTCTCCCAAGATTTATATCTCGCGCAACTTTTGACAGAAAATTAATCATTATCTTTTTAGACACCTTAGCTACGTGTTTTCTTCAACACTTCGGCTCTTCCGACTAAGATACGATCAGAGGCAGCACTCTGAGGAGACAAAAAGAGAAATCTTAAGCGTAGCACTTAATGAAAATTTTCGTTTAATTAAATATATTTTGTAATTGTCTTCTGCCGTGGGTAATTGGAATAGATAATACTGTTTATTCAACAGAAGTCTTTTTAACCAACAAAACATTGAATTGAATTATGCTGTTCTCGAAAATTAGTAGTATTCTCCATCATAATAGTCACTGGACAAATTTTCAATTCCTGAATTAGATAACCTCCAGTTAAAACAAAGGCGTAAGATATATATTCAGCCTGATCAAATTAGACTTTGCTTTTAAGAGAATCGTTGTAGGGATATTTTTCTAAAATAAAGTAGGGTGGGGAGAGATGTTTTGGAATTGGTGGCGACTATGTCGAATAATTATTGAATTATTGAAGTAAACGTCACTTACTGGGATATTATCACATTTTCTAACTTGAATTCATCATAAAATGAAGCAGGTTTTGAATTTATGGGGTTCAGAGCTAGCAAAATATTCCCATCGGGAAAGACATTTTGCACTAAAACTACAAATTGAAGTGTTTCTCATCTTGGTCACCCCATCCCATTCCTGAACACTCTGTATGTATATTTTCATCTAGGTACTTTTATTTATTACATGGAAACTAAATTTACCTCCACTTAATGTACCTCAGTACTTTTCTCAAAATTCATGGGCAGAGGACAATAGTTAGGTGAATGTTAGCTAATTTTCCAATGGAATTTTTTTCATGAAATAAAATTGGTGGAGTCCTTTATACAGTGGGAAAACCACTTATGGAATAAAATTCTTTATGTCATTATTTTAGAATATTATGAAAAATGCCGAGACACGTCAACTTTTGAATTGAGTTGTGCGTTATCTAAACATAAATATAAATGTACAGGGTGATTCACGCAAGTATGCCATGGTCGGTGTTGTTTTTTTTAATGAAACACCCTGTATATTTGCATATTTTTGAAATCCTCTTAATGAACCGATTCCAACAAACTAAATAATGTATGGTCAATTATGAATTATACAGGGTGAAATTTTAAAATTAATAATTTATTACACTCGAAATATTGGTACTTTTTTAAATTAGCTAAATATGGATTTATCAAAAATCTAAACTAACTAATTATTAGACGTATTTGTATATTAAACAAAACCTGCTAAGCCCATGAATTTTATCATAAATACCTAAAAATTGCCTAAAAACGCCAATAATTAGACAAAATCGGTAAATAATGTGGATTGTATTCTATTCTGTCAGTTGTTGATGTGTTGACAGTTTATACTGAAAAAGTAAAATCTTTGTCAAACACTCTTTCTTTGTCGACATAACAATGAAATATTTAACTGAGACTCACCGAATTGAGATTTTAATGATGATCGGGTACGGGGATAACTGCAGAAGTCAAGTTGATTTGGCAAACTTATTTAATCACAGGTATCCCGAATTGCCTAATATTTCACAAAGTACTGTGTCTAAAATTCATGCACAATTCAAAGAACTTGGACATGTCAAACCATTGAAAAAAAAACCACTTTTCGTTGAAGATGATGTGAAAGTGGATATTTTGTCCAACTTCCAACTTCCAACTTCAAGTACACGTCAAATTGCCCCTGAAAATAATGTTAGTCATACAACTGTTCTAAGATGTCTTCATAAAGAAAAACTTCATCCCTACAAATTAACTTTTGTGCAGCAGTTAACAGAAGACGATTCAGATCATAGAATGGATTTCTCCGAAAGATTGATGGATAAGCTGAACAGAAATGAGATAGCTCTTGGTACCATTATTTTTCCTGACGAATCAACATTCACATTGGATGAAGAGGTAAGCTGACAGAACTGTAGATATTATTCAGCAGAGAATCCTAATTGGATGCGTGAGACACATACTCAGTACCCTCAAAAGGTGAACGTTTGGGCCGGTATCTTGGGCGACCATATTATTGGTCCTATATTTATAGATAGAAATTTGACAGCTGAAAAACATTTAAATATGCTTGGAAATGAAATTATTCCTGCGTTGGCAAACGCACACAACGCAATAGATCCTAGCTTACCGAATGAAAATGTTTGGTTCCAGCAAGACGGGGCAACACCCCATTATGCTTTAATGGTTAGAACTCATTTAGATGAAATCTTCCTCAATAAATGGATCGGATGAAGAGGTACTATTGAGTGGCCAGCTAGATCATCAGACCTTACGCCGTAAGATTTTTTTCTGTGGGCTATCTCAAGAACAAAGTATAGGCAACACAACCAACTAGCATTGTAGACCTCAAAGACAGGATAACTACAGAAATATGGAATATTTCACCTCAAACTCAAACAAAGTTAAGGAGGAGTTCTATAGGAGACTGTGCAATTGCCAACAACTAGGTGGAAAACATTTTAAGCATTTATTTTAATGTATTAAAATCAAATACATCAGGTATTTTATGTGTTTCATTAAAAAAAAAAAACATCGACTATGGCATACTTGCGTGAATCACCCTGTACATTTACATTTATGTTTACATAACGCACAACTCAATTCAAAAGTTGACGTGTCTCGGCATGACATAAAGAATTTTATTCCATAAGTGGTTCCCACACTGTATAAATATATATCTAATATTTTTTTATCTAACTTCCATGGGTAACAAAGTCCTGTAAGCAGGCCTTGTTATCACCAAATGTAGAATCAGCTAAGCAAGAACCATCGCTATTAAAAAGAATGTAGGTAACACTCTTCTTATCATCTCACTTTTTTCAAGTAGCATGTATTTATTGATCCGCTAACGCACAACGCCAAGACTTAACTAATGTTTCATTATTTAGGCATATATTTGTTCCCATCCGGTCAAAGATTACAATCATATGGAACAATTAATGTTGTTAATAAGTATGAAGGCTACGATGATATACAAATTTTGTTCAGCAATGAGAGATATATCAGAATTATCATCTTCTTCTGTTTATGTATCTGTGGAGAGGGGAGGGTGATTTTAGGCACACGGCACTCGAGCTAATACACCTTTGTCGGACACTGACTTTTCAATCACAGAAAAATACATTCGAATGAAAACTGCTGAATAATATTATTTACCTATTCCTATATATTAAAAATTTAAACCCGCCTATGATTTCGCGAACGTATAAGTTGCGAAAGCCATGAAGTTGCATGTTCTGATAAGAATGTCGTGAAAAGTTATTTATCAAATTTTCGGGAAAATACGAGTTAAGGAAGTTTCTGAATTCCGCAGAACGCAAATTATTAAAAATGCTTATTTTCTCTAATCAAATATTATGATAGGATCGAAAAAAAAATTTAACAAAAATGCTCATTTTCTCTAAACAAATATGAGTGAAAAAAATTGCACTATGTTTCAAATTTTCATGAGTAAGCTTGTTAAATCAGCGTTTATTTCATAAAATCTGAAATTGAAATTGTTAAATATTGTTCGAGTGAAGGTTTTGACGTTACAAAGTACTCCTGTCAGATTAATAACTGTCATTTAGACTTCGTTTCTCGAGTTTTTGATGTTGCCATAGTAACTGGAATGCTTTAAATAGGTAAAGTGGTTCACCAATAAAAAAAGGTGTTTTTTGCATTGTATCAGTCTATCCGCTTAGGTTTTGAGTAGCATAAATCACAAGCTCATCACCTGTCCCGTACTTGAAAGTTGATCTTATAGTTACCACATCTTGAATAAGTGGCCTTAATAGAATTATTTTTCAAAGGTATAATAGTAGTTGTTAATGATGCAATTATCATTTGAATTCAATTGACAGTAACTCAGAAACATGATTAGAACTAACAAAACTGCATAAAGAATTTTCAATATCCAATTTCCTAGATAATCTACGTACCGTATAGTGTGGATCGTCTACTGCCGACTAAATTACTTACATCTTGTTGAATATTTGCATAAAATGTAGGTATACGTTTCTTCGATGCATCCCTAACGTGTGCTTATCATCTGAATTTTCTCTCCATTCTACTTAGATTGAAAGAAACCTTAATGATCTAGGTGTTTTTATGAAATAATGTTGGTTAAGTCCGCATTGTATCGTCAACAACAATCATGATTAAAATTTAGATTCTCTTAAAAACCGTTTATTGAGGGGGGGGACATCTATCAATCATAACCCCAACTATACTACATAACCCCACCTCTCTGTCACTATCACTAATAAAATTGAAATATGGTTAAAATACGTATATTAGCGAGTAAAATATAAAAATTCTATTCAGGAGAGAGTAGAAATTGTTAGATTTTATTTAAAAAATAACGAATGTGCTAGCACTGCCTGTACAATTTTCAATTTCCAAACAAACAGGTTGAACGTAAGTACGTTTTAAAACTCATTACAAAATTTCGACTAACAGGATATATTATAGATATAGATATATAATTTATATTAAAACTAAATAAAATAGTTGTTAAGTTTAAAAAGACAGAAAAAATTCAATAAAATATCCAGAAATAATTTAAAAGTTAAATAAGTACAATTAAACAAGATATATACCTGTTAAACTGTAAAGAAGTTGGTCCAGTGTTCCAGGAGAATTATCGATTTTCATGTCCAATCCCGTCTCCATCGTAAAAATTGTAAATACTCGTTTAACCAGCTCGACAAATTGATACATATAGAAAAAGGTTAGTTATATTCATTCGTACCAAGGTGAGTTGTGAGAATATTAAAAATTGTAATAAAACTTTAAATTTTGAAAAATATATAAAATACAAATAAATAAAATACAAATAAAATATTAGAATATATTTGTGCCGTATTATTGCGCAGGCAAATGCTATTTTATTTATCCTTCTATTTTAGCAGGCTACATATTTATCTGTCATAATAAAATGGTATCAATTGTCATTATTTGAAGCCAATCGCATCGCAAAAGAATAGAAATGTCTCGTTATCAAAGAATGAAGATTATCTAAATTTATTTCCAATACATGGTAAGTGTGACAGAGCTGTTACTAGAACGCGAAATTCTTAACACTTGTTATGTATAAGTTCTGTGATAAAATTCTCCGTTATTTCTCGTGCTTCGCCTAATCAGCTATTCTTTAACACGAATTCTAAACAGTGCCCAACAAATATTTAAAGCGCAATTCAAATTTATCAAAGGCATATCTACCCTACACAAACTTCTGAAAAAAAAAACCTTCGGCGTCATTTCCCTATTAAAACACAACAAACTTTAAGAAATAAATTTCATGAATAGATTATGATTAAGGTTTTTATACCCGAAACTGCGGAAACCGGGTATTTTCCAAATTGTAAGAAGTTTTCCAGATACGCCTTCTTGTTTATAGAAGAACTGATCACTGATTAGGATTTTCATAAGGATAATTAAAACTTTTTTACTAGACGGGATCCCAGAGAGACAAAGATCTCATCAACCAACGGCAGTGAAGACCGAACGGACCAAAATAACTGCTTAAACAAGGACGTAGTTGAAAATTTAAGGGTTCCAGTAAAGCAGTGGAGGATTTATCATTGGAAATATAAAAAAGTCAAAGCATCATACAGATTTTGAAAAATTGAATGGATGCATAGATTGGTTCACTCATTTTTTTTTAGACTGTCGTTTACCGAAAGATATTGAGATCTATATGTTTACATACATTTGAAGCTTGTGTGTGTGAGAGAGGATGTTCTGGGACAGTGTCCATTAACCACAGGAATTATAGAAGGTCTAGATATTAATAAGAACGAAAAGTCTACATTTCCAATTCAGTATTAGTGATAAACCTTATTATTAGGTCAAAAATAGCCTTCCCATTTTTCCCCAGAAGTGGAAATAAATTAACAGGCATGGAGAAGTTGTAAGAAATGAGGGAATTATAAGCTTCATAAATTTGGATTAGCATCCACTCTTGAATAATAATATCAATAGATAACAAACTCCGAAACAGAAATACAACATACACTACTCACAAAATATCATTTGCAACGACATTTTTTGTTATTTATTGAGTTGTATTTGTTAACAAATTCATGTTATTGAATTTGCTCAACTTCAACAATCAGTTGTTCTGGTACTGACTTTGTAAACTTCTTTTCACGAGCAAAACGTTCAGTAATAGATCAGGAATAAATCTTAGTGATGACCATTCAATAATATAACTAAGACAAAGTCCAGTTTTTAATTTAATTCGTCTCAAATTCAAGGTTTCCAGGGGATGCCCACAAGGCGGAGTACTATCTCCCCT
>CAJUYI010001703.1:17082-46553 GCA_910591695.1 Galerucella pusilla
AATAATTTGTTTATTTTTTAAGCATTACAGCCTTATTATAACATAATGAAGTAATATTGTCCGATGAAAAGAAAAATGAGGGCTTAAATTAGTATTTTACTTCATCGATCAACATCATCTGGAGGTTCTTCAATGACGCAAGTAAATTTCGACTTGGGTACTGCTAAAGATGCATCCCAATGCTTCCAAGTCTGTAATTCTTCGAATAATTTCCTACCAGGACTTTCAATGGCCGAACATTGACAGTGGGCTAATAATTTGTAATCCGGTGATATTGAACCTCTTTCTACCCCCGTCTCTATTAACTCTTTAGCTTTGTCTAACGCTGCCTTTGGAGGTAAATGGTTTAAAAAGCATCCTACGAAGGCTATACCGACAGACCTAAAATCATAGAACTATAAATTTAAATGTCACTTGTCTTAACAGGAGAAACTAGGCAATACTTTTTACAGATACATAGAGAGGCATCAATAAGAGCGTACCTGCTATTATAACCTCTAGTGTGAGATCCAACGACTCCCCAGCCTCTTCCTTCGTAGGCCAAGCCGTTTGATCCAATAAGAAAATTGTAGGCAATGTCTTTCCATTTTCTACTTTCGATGTGGAATGTTTGTATTAGTCGAATTAAGAGAGTGTTGTCAGCTTGTGTAAAGCCTTCTTCAGATGCTGTATGTGCTAAAAATATAAATGTATTAATAGAGACTTAAAGTCATGATCATTTTTGGTTTTTCCATTATTAGGATCTGTCATTTTATGTAAAAAGTAGGCAACCCACGTTACATTCATGTCTAGAAATTATTTCTCTATGCGTTATCTTTTCTGTTTTCGATTGTTGGACACGATTATACCACGGGACACCACTATAACAATCGGAAGGGTCTCTCTCCGTCGGCTCTTACGATCTATGTCAGGCAGAAATTTAAATGACACTTAAAATTTGTGATCCTAAAATTAGAGCTGGCAACAGCTTCCTAACGTCGAAATGTGATCCTATTTTCGACAGACTGTCACTGCGCACAAAAGCTAACTTGCGTCTAGACGGAGGATTTAATGTTTGAGCCCGCAGGCACGCATGCGCATTTCATTTATAACACTCACTTGTACCCAAATAACTACCTACTTATTATTTTGTACATATTTTTTGAGAAAGGGGAAGAGAAAATTATTGCAACTAAGTATAAAAATATCAGAAAATAAGAAATAGAAAACTTAAAAAAAGAAGACCCATGCCCAAACCCGGCTTCGGACCTAGGACCTCTGGGTTGTGAGCTCAGTATGCTACCTACTGGCCCAATCTCGGCACATTCAGTCACATCGAATAAAAGGTTAAAGGCTGTATGGACGCATGCGCACCTCAAGATAAACTCGTGATGTAATGCGCATGCGTGCCCGCGGGTCAAAAATTAAATCCTCCAGGCAAGTCAAAAACTGCTTATTGTTCTATGGCAAGAGACCCTTTCGATTGTTATATTGTTCCGTGATTATACCCAAAGCATTGTTGCCAAATGTAGGATATGTTCCGAAACAACATCTAATACAACAAAAATCTTTACCTATTATAACATAAGGCGCAGATTCGTTTAAATACTCTTTTTCTCCTAAAGGCGGCTGTGCTAACCAGTTGATTCTATTTACTATGAAAGTACCGACAAATGGGTCTATGTAAGGAATCGGTAATTTCCTATCGTTGTACTCAGAATTACCATTATTTATTATCACTGGTCCGTTGATATATGTCACGTCGCCTACATGAACTTTTTTTGATTTGTAAATATTAATTTTGTCATATTTCCGCATATCTTTATTGTCTTGTTTGGTGACAGATGTACATCCATCCTTAAAAAGATGCAAATATTTTAGAGCAATGTTTCAGCTGTCATGTAAAAGTAGACCCCGTTTCACGTACGAAGAACCGACTTGAAGTTGCTGTCGTATGCGCGAACTTGTCAAAACCAGCGTCATATGTTGTAAAAATGATATTCGCTTAAAATATTTATACTTTCCATTATTGCGATGCTTTGTAACGCCAATGGGATTAAAAGGTCGTTACGCGGCGACATAGATAAACAAGACCAAGATAGGTTTCTGCGCAAGACAGTTGGCAAACTTCATGTGGCTTATTCTCATGTGAAACGAAGTCTATCAACAGTTTTTTGGAATCAAAGTATTGAAGTGACGCTTCCAAGTATAAACAAAATAAACAAATCCACATTCATTATCACATTTAATTTGATAATCTTTAACTAAATTGCGTCTTCAATTTACTTTAAAAAGCAAAACAAATACACAAAATTCTTTTTATTTAAGGTTCAAACCATGAAGCCTTAATATATCCGACAACAAATGAATTATTATAAATTATTTACAGAAAATTCTTACGCCAATTCCAATAATTTTATCTCCTATTTCAATTCCATTGTTCTGAAACACAAATCCTGAATCCATCGCGCTATTCGTTGATTCGGCTAAAGAATTATTGTCCGAATCCGAATACACTGAATAACTATCACTAATCGCACATTCTTCTAACCATTTTCTACACTTTTCCGAATGTTCTATAACATCTTTATCCACTTCTTCTTCTCCTAATTTATATATTTCGTTTGTTGACGCATCCATGCTCGCGATCTGCTTGGCATAATGATTCATGGAAGTCAATCGCACTATCACCGAATTAAATAATATTACCAGGACCGGAGTGGCTTTTGCGGCAGACTGTAGATAACAAATTATTACTTTTTATGTACGATTAATAGAATATAAATTGTTAATACACTTCACATGTACACGTTTCTGGTTTTGATTATATGTGCAAACTTCATAATCTTTATAACGATAGCGTTATAAAGTAATAAAATGATGAATTATACCCAAACTTTTAAAGTTCCATGGTAAGTAAAAAAATGTCCAGACCTGCCGATGAACTGTTATATTATAACAGGAGTCTCAGATAATTTTTTTAAAGTAAGAAACAACATGGCCAACCAAATGTCACAAGAATACAATATAGGCGGCTAAATATTATAGGACGGCTCTGTATATTGTTGCAAAATATATATCCTACTTACTGTTTTAATCTTTTCATACCAATGTTATCAATTATCTTAAAAATTCTATATTTATATTATCTCAAAGCCACACATTTTTATTTTAAAGCTTTCTTATTTCCAATTGGTTCTTGTTTTTAAATGAAGTTTTTAAATTTAACGTAATTATTCAAGGAACGTTTTTGTCGCTTTGAACATTCAACCAAACACGTCCAATAATGTACAGGATGTCCCTTATTGATAAATATGATAAGAGTTCATCTTCATAAGCAAATGTGATGAAATGTTCCAACACCAGCCCTGTTTTTACTAGAAATTATACTATGTATATAGTATATTTTGGACTATTATTATTTTATTTATATATTTGTGATATTATACAATCTTCTTTAACAATTTTTACTCCACATGAACACAGATAAAACAGTGAAGTGAAGCGTGGTATTTCCCCTCATGAGGTCACGAAATAAAAATAAATAATGGTCTTAAAAAATTGGTAAGTAGCGGTTGAACTTCCAGAGACGGATTCAGCAATGCCAGTAGTAAAATCATAAATACAAAACATTTACCCAAGCTTATGGTGGATATCAGGCACCGTGACTGAAAACCTCAAATTCATTGAAACTAAGCAAACTTGGTTTATCTATTCAATTTTGGTCCATTTCCGAGTTCACTTTCCTTTTCATTCTTCGTCAAGTGTTTCTTATTTATCAATTTCCAGCAGCATGTCTAGTAACAACATTTTTCGAAAGTTGGTTTTGGAATTATAATTGATAAAAGCTTGTCATGAAATGAGGAGGTCAAATACCTTCCCCAAGATTCTCTCGATTTCAATAACAAAGAAATATAACAAGAGGGATTCCCCGGGATTTCAGATCGGTACTTTACTTTACATTTTTTGATAAGTTCTCTAAATAGCCAACAAATACTCATAAATACGAATGGACACAAATTCCTTCCTTTTATAACATTCCCCTGGCAATAGCATAATTTAAGAATTTGCTATGTTCGAAAGTTAACCATTCCTAAAGACAACCAGCATTACATAAATATTTAGGTAGCTTCCAAGTATTAGGCTACCAGTAATACATCAATGTACAAACAGTTTCCCTTTATTAGGCAATCAACATTACATCAAAGTTATTATGAAGGAGATTTTTAATGTCAATGACTTAAAGAATACTGATCAGTTTTGAATTTTATTACATTCTACTAACATTATTTTCCTCTTGTAATAATGTTCATCCATTTATTCGATTTGCTCATGGAAAACTTTACTATATTGATAGTATTGTGAACCACAATTTCTATAAAACCTGTTGCCATTTTTAATCCATTTTTTATTAATACAACACTAACAATTACAATTGTCGAAGTCGTGACACCTACGGCCTAAAGACTTCGACAATTGCGGAACTAGCCAAAGGTTACATGGAATAAAAGGATGCAGTCTTGCCATGATCCTCCTGGACGACCCTGGGAAGCTGAAGCTGGCGTCGAAGAAATATTTGGCGATGACCAGGAAAACCCTATGTTTAACAGTAGGATTTCTGACTGGCCACTGTCAACTAAGGAAACACCTCCATACTATGGGGCTATGGACACACCTCTATGCAGGATGTGTGAACAGGAAGACGAAACTGTCAGGCATGTCTTATACGAGAGTCCGGAGTTATCGTCAATAAGAGAGTGTGTGTTCGATGAGTCTTGGCCTACACCTGCCGATATAAAGGAGATATCTCCTAGTGACCTGTCCACCTTCCTGGGAAGGACAGGATGTGCGATGATCTAGGAGGACAACTCCTCGGGAGGATATACAATGGGTCACATGTGGTCTAAGTGATGTCAGCCTCCACTCACCCTCCCTAGTCTACAGATACAGATAGTACAACGACTATCGGTAATTTACATGAAGACAGTCACTAAGAATAACTGGAATCATTTGAAATAATTTTATTTATCACTTATTTTTACATTATAATTGTGATTATATTTATTTCGGTGAAAATACAAATACAAAATATGACAGTCCGCCATTTTAGTTAAAGCACCGATCACAAACGTGTGACGTCAACCTTTTGTATTTACACTGATGTTATCAGGATATTATTAAGAAAGCTGTTTAGTGTGTTTTTTTATATTTTGTAGCAACAAAAACCACACCATATCCATATGAGTAGGAAATATTTTGGGGGAAATAAAACAATCATGAAATAATAACTTAAAAGAACTTTATTCCTACAGTATTGCTTTTGGAATACTGATCTTTATACAATTTGCATACTTAAGTTTCTATATTGTACAATCTAACAAATATCTGTACAGATTTTCTAAAATTTATCAGAAAAATAAAACATATGTATATATATATAAATAATATTTAGAAACAATAGGAATTTACTGGTTCAAATCCCAAAACAATTTTCACAATATTGAATACTTTTTATTTTTCCATCTCCATGAATCAAAACTAATAATTAGGGTCGCAGTAAAATACATTTTGCTCATGAACAATGGCACTAAGGCTGAAAATTGATATAACAGAAATTGATAATGTTCACGAGTAAAGCAATTAAAATTAACAAACAAAGAACTATTAAAATATTAGTCAATTTAAAAATGTTTTGGGTATACAAACTAATTTTCAAAAACACTTTCCAATTGCGCCATCTTTTATCCATCAATCACGTGTTATTGGATGGATAGCTACAAATATTCACAAAAATTTTTACCACCTACTAAAATTAATGTGAATAACATTTCTTCGAGCGATAGATACTGGCTGGCTTCTTACACAGTTTTCTTTGTATAAAAAATGATGCAATAATCTACAGCCCTGACTAATCCTTTTTTATAACCAATTGGAATGCCTGTAACAAAACAAAATTCTTTAAAAAAAAACAATCATAAATTGCTCGCACAAAATAGATCACGTCGCATAGGGGGCTTCCATTAATTACGTGAGGCATTTTTGAGGATTTTTTTACCCCCCCTTCCTCTTGGTGAGATGCAGAAGATTTTTCTCGACCCCCTCTCCACTCCCCTAAGAAACTTTCAATTTAATACTAGCTAAAACTAGAACATGGGAATATTACCGTAATCTTGGGTCAGATTTTATTAATTTTATTTTAATTTAACTGAACTTTGACTCAAAAAAAATTTGCCACGACCCCCCTCGCACCCCAAGTGAAATTTGGTGAGAATCGGCTCGATCTCCTCCCCCCCTGATTACTTCTAGGAGACATCTCCTTTATATCGGCAGGTGTAGGCCAAGACTCACCGAACACACACTCTCTTATTGACGATAACTCAATGATACCACTGTATCTAGTGACAGAACCACGTGATACAAATTTTAAAATTTATTTAAACATAATTAACACGTGTATAAAACAAAGAGAATCAATTGTTACATATATAGAATTTGCATCGAAATTATTTGACTAACTAAATGGTTACATACGAATTACGGTCCATAAAAAAAAGGTTAAAGTCTAGCACTCGAAATCCACTTCCTTTCAGTGTAATATTTTATTATATAAAACATTATTAAGTACGTGTCCATTTTGTGAAGGAAACGTCACATAAGCTTTAATTACACATTTTATATTATTTAATCATATTTTCTTTTGCGACGTAACCGATATCATTGTTTATTATTAATAAATAATTGAAATTATAGCATAAAGATTCAATATACCATTCCAGAACACTGGACTTTGAGCTGGGTCCCCCGGTTAGTTGGAGTTAAAGTTTGTGTGGTTTGACATGTGATGTAAGTCAGACAGACCTTGTAGAACATTGTCAATGTAATATATATTTTATTTCAGTACATGGCGCAGTCAGTAAACTGTCTCTGAATTGAATTAAATGATTGAAATGATAGAAGACGAAAAAAGAAATCAGAGAAGAGTTATGTGATCAAGTTCACAGAGGGATGAATTAAATAGTTATCTAGCTTGGTTGAAACAGCTGCAAATCGAAAAAAGATACCTCATCTCTTGCTCCCCGCATTTATCAACATTACGATAGCATTTTAGATGATTTTAAGAGCTTATTACATTCTAAAGTCAGACTGTCTTCCGTTGTTCACCAAAATACAATGAAAACTGAATAAAATATCACATGAGGACCCAGAACAATATGCCCGATCTGTCAGCGATTGACAATTGACAAATTGTAATGCCAAACGAAACATTTTAACAAATGTCAAACGTCAAATCTTACGTCACACTACCAGTGTTGAAATGACTGCTAGACTTCAGAGGCCACAGAACTGAAGTAGTGTAGTTCTTTGGTTGTAGAACTAAACTTCATTAGTACTCACCTAATTTACAAATGTGTAACAATAATCTCGTCATCGATATCGTCTTTTTCGTCGTCCGTTTCTTCAGGTTCTTGTGGAAGAATTTCCTTGTTTCTGGCCGCTTCTTCTGCTTTCTTTTCTTTTTCCTTCTGTCTACGAATCTTGTGTAGATGATGAACTTCGACGATGATGTAAAGTAAGAATCCTCCTACGAGAATGGTGAGCTGAACGTAAAGCTTCATTCTTGCGCAAATGTGCGTTGAATAAGCATACGCTATAACGAAGCCGACACTTTCCCATAAACGGTAGTTGGAGAAGGCTGCTTCCTTGTTACGACGGAAGAGGGTACCGTACAGACCTGAAAATAATGAAAAATAAATAAATAAGCATGTTTTGGGATAGCAGAACTTTGCAAGGCTTTAGCTAATACCTGCGTTACGAAATAAGAAGATAGTTAAAAAAAGTGGATTAAAAATGGCTGATAATTTATGTAATATGTCAGGGATGGAAGATTTATATTAAAAACAAGATCTATAAGGTCGTGATACACGTGAAGATGCGGTTTTAGAACAAAAACATTCATTAAGATTGGTTTAATAATGAAAATTAAGAACAATTATTTATGTTAATCAATGAAATTAATCACATAATTATACGTGTCTTTGTCTTTGTTTACAAACAAATAAATTATCGGATAATTAAGTAGTGAGATCTTTTTATGAAAGAATCCTTACTTCGTTTTGGAATATTTAATTATCTTTTTTTTATAACATATAACAATGGGAATTCCTATTACACCATTCTAGGGAATATTCATATTAAAATGTTGATACAATGAGTAGGGTATACCGAAACTTCAAGCAATAAAAATAATATTTTATAAATATGGTGAGAGGGTTTTTACTAACAGGCAACTGCCTTTTTTAGGCGGTAGAAACCATTGATACGGATATGTAAGTTAATAATATCTTGGAATTATTACTTTTTAGTTATTGAATGGATAGATACATCTAAACGCTGGCATGGGTGGTATAATATATACGTTGCACACATAGATACGTTCTAGAGTTCATATAGTACCATTTTTGGTGTGCGACATCGATTGTTAATGTCCTACTAGCACATTACGTTGGAAAAAATGGAAAAAAGTGGGTCTATGATTAATCCTAATCAAAATATCACAATAATGAACCGTTTAAATGTATTACAAACGTTAACCCTAATCTTTGACTCAAAAAATTTGATTAGATGATGTTTAGATTACGCGTAAGCGCGATTTATCAATCGGGAGAAATTACAACATTCAAAATAGGATGCCAGACGTATCTTTCGTGGCTGCGATGTGTCTTACGTCTTTTTTTAATGTCTCACTGACAGTTCTCGTCAGGTTTGTACTTTGTTGTTTACGGTCAGTTATTATTTATGAAAAGTGAATATTAGTCTTATTGTTATATTTATTTAAATAATACAAAAATATGCCTAGATACACGGAAAAACATTAGCATTTTGGAAGTTCTCAAGTATTTTCAGTTAGAAGAAGAAGCTGGTAATTATTAATTTCATAACCTTTTAGAATTTGGCTGAATACGATCCTGATGATTTTATTTATCAAATTTAAGGTTAGCTATATGTCAAAATAGCAAATAAAATAAACGACATACCCAAAACCCGGATATACGTCACAAACGATGACGCACACCAAGAAGACTTTTGAATGTACTATACAATATTTCAATGATCTATTTTGCTCCTTCCATGTATTATTTTGAATAAATAAATTAATCCTTATTTTATTTTTTAAACTAATCCTCTTTCCAATACAATTCAAACCATTTTCTTTTATAGTGAACTATTAAAAGTGAATATTAGATTCAGTTTTGATAAGGTACAAATATTTTGTTCGAAATCTGCGTATTTAAAATTACAAAATAATCAATAGCTTTCTAATGTTGCAGAAAAACCGGTTAAGGCTGGTTGAGATCGATAATCATCTGATAGAGTTAATCGCTAAAAAAATTGGCATTAATTACACAATTATTTATATTGAAAGTTACGTGGAATTGTAAGCCTTCTAAAAGGTCAGGAATTTTTTCAGAAATTACTTAAACATTTCGTTATAAAACTAATTCAAAACTTCTTCTAAGAAATATTTCAGTTCCTAGAATGTTAAACTGTTTATCTAATATAGCATCCATTATAAAAACCATTTTTCCGATACAGAGATGTTCCTTTGTATCGTCATTGTTTGCTGCTGTCAATCCAATCCGCTTTAAGCTTGATAAATATTGAAATTATAGGTCGAATGTTATTGAAAAACATTATATTTAAATAAACATTTTGTAATCAATTTCAAACAAATTATAATTATTATTACATGTCATCTGTCATCTGTCATCTGATAAGTGATCACAAAACCTAGTCTAACCTAACCTAACTTTTCATTACCCCAATAAGCATATACAATCTTCCTCAAAACAAAATCTAACGTACTATTATTAAAACATGTTTGAAATATAACTCACCGTTTACTTGCGTTTGCCAGACAGCATCTCCAACTCCCCAAAGACCAGCTGCCATGAAGAATTGGTAGGGAGTATCTGGATGCGGCCTCCACAATAACATCCATGTTTGTAATCCAGCATGAATCAAAAGTCCAAGTCCCATAATAGGCGCCCTACCGATGTATTTCATGATAGAACCGAAAAGAAGACTGCAGACGGCGTTTACACAACCGAAACATATCATGACATAACCAACTGAAGGAATTCCTAAGGCACAGGAAACGTACGCTTGCGTAAAGTCGGCACCGATGAAAGCTTGTTCCATACCAATCCATACTGTGATTGGGATGAGTAGTTGTTGGTAAGGTTTCTTCAGCTGGTAGGCAGTAGCTGAGAGTAGTTGGATACCAGTAAGTTCGACTTGGCTGGCTCTCCGACCTTGTTTTTCACCATATCTGTAACAAAAAAAATGTTAAGAATCGTCTTTATGGTTGAGACTATTTAAGTGGATCCAACTCCTTGTTTTCCAATTTCTGATAATGGTAGAGAGCGCTAGTTTTAAGCCCGCACCAAAATACTTCCAGGACTAGAGCATCCAAGGAAGGATTTCTCCAAGGAGGACCTAGTAAAATGACTGTTGGGAGCCTGATATGAGCTACTGGCCTCTTCACATCAACAGCACAATAAAAAGCACAAACAGCCTAAACCTAAAGGCCGATGTGCCGAAGCTCAAAGCTAGTTAGCTGCTAGCTTCTTTGACAGTTCGTGGTTTGCGTGTGAAGGAAATGAGGTTAGGAAATAGATTGTGTATAGGAATTTTTAGTTTTGTCCTCAATATCTACAGTGGAGTACACGCATATTTCATATTTTGCATAGATATTAATTTGTAATAGTAAATTTGATATCAAAAATAACTAATAATAGAAAATAAACCAGTTTCCATTGGAAATTACTTCCAAATTTTAAAATAAAATTCAAATTTTAATGTATTTTTCGACCACCACCCGATGATTTCCGAACGCTACCGATGAAACGTGTGATGTTACGCACTCAAGGAATTACGCACTCGCCGCTACGCGGCATCGTGCGTAACTTTTCCATTCGTGCGTAAAATGCTCCTTACCACACACGTTACGTAATATACTATTATATGTTTGTTTGAGACGATTACGTGTTTGTGTGTGCTTTTTTTATTTCTAAAAGTCAAGGTAAAGTGGACATAAATATTCGATATTTCCGAGGATATTTTAAAACTTTTAGAAAAAAATATTTTATTTACTATTTCAGTGTTCAGTGACGATTCTTTCATATTTTGTGAGTAAAGATATGGCTAGCGAAGGTTTTGCAAAAGCACAAACTGATAATTTGCCCAAAGTAGACTCATTTATGCTGCTTGAATTTATGAAGTCATACAGCTGCTTTAATGCAGAGGAAATAAGAGGAGTTGAAGCATTATCGTAAGTACGATTTAAACTATGTATTATATATAATATTTCTGCACATTTTCAGTGGAAACTTGATGTGTGGTCGTGAGAAAATAATATTTTATTGTTGATTTCTAGACATATAGGTACATAGCCTCAAACTATTTAAGAAGAAAAATTACCAATATAGAAGTAGGTACTTACATTAAAATTGTCTTCACAAACAAAAGCAGTAGTATTTGTCGAAATATCGTCTTTGTTTTGATTGATTCAAAAAACACAAAAATCACCGGGGTGGACAAGAAAGAACACTGCGAAGAGGAACCCCCCAATAAGGGGTCCCCGCACTTCAAACAAGATGGGAGCCCGGGAAAACCTGGGGGGCCAGCTCTGAAGAAATACGACGGATCACTTATGTTAAGGCCGGTTTCACCAAGGCGGGTGGAGCAGACATGAAGCGGCGAAAGCACACACACACAACCGAACCGACATAACGACATGGAGAAGGACAAGGGAACATAGCCTCCAGAGCTACCCCTTAACATGGAAAGACATCCCTGACGCCCCCCATAGAATAAAGGGGGGAAAGGGATAAGCGATCGCGATGAACGAGTGAGGTCCTGCCGGAAGTGGCATGGGTGGATGGAAGGTTCTACTTAGCATCAACCCGTGGACCATGAGCCCGGGGGTGGATCCTTTGTGGGACGGGTTTTCTCACGCGCACGTGTGTGTGTGTCCATAGTTAATACGCTTGCAATGAGAAAACGAGTGTCATAACCACATAAATTGTGTAATACAACGAATATTTAAAAATATTATTAAGTATCTACTACAGAACACGTGCTGGAGGGCAGCCCAATTTATTTTAGAAAAAGCTACTTTGTTGTGAGGTCGGTTGTTTGTCAGACAGACGATGTAGAACCTCGCTCTTTTTTAAAAGTATTGAAGAAAAAGATACCTTATCTCTTTCTGCCCGCATTCCACATTCAACGATACTACAAAACTATTTTTCAGTATGCACTATGGCCAACCTGTCATTGACGCCATTGTGGAACGGTCTATAATTGTTAATTAACCTTTAAATTTTAATATGCAGCCGATAAATAATATTTGATAGTTGGGTAGACGAATCTCAACGACCTCCAATAAAGTAAAAACAAACCTTGTAAACTTGACACGGTTTTCGGAATGAAGTTCACCTAATTAATTCGCGCCGGACCTGCTTGTGACGTTTATTGAAAAAAATATGGATTATCTCCATCGATTCGGTCCACTATATTCTCTCGTTAACATTCTTTAGGTAACATTGGAAAGCGTACATAAAGTACTTCCTTGGCGCCACAAAAAAAAAAGAGGTAAAACTATTGGCACAAGTACCGTAAGACATGTTAATTGTTTTATTTATAAACTGCTGGAAGCTATGCAGATGGATACATACCAATTTTATATCTAAATGCTAATCTTGTTACATCCATATAACTGTTTATTTTCGGATTTTATTATTTATTGATCTGATGGAAGAAAACAAGTTGTTTGTGGGATATAATTTTCACATTACACAACATATTCCGTGAAATTTTTGGTACAGCTTTTCGATACGTATTGTCACTTTGATATTCAAGCAGACTTTCGCTTTTTTCTTTTGCAGGTGTGTACCTATACTTGCGCGCAATAAATAATTACTATACCTAGGAGGAGCAATTTAAGAAATCTCACACCATTAAAAGTTACTAGATTAAGAGAGTGTTCCGAAAGGGTCTATTCAGACTAATTGACAATTACTTGACATACGTATTATCTTGCTAGCAGGTGTCGTGTCCATGAGGGATCAATTGTTGCTTCCGTTTATTTGGGCTTCAAGCACTTGTGCGTGACGCCTCAGTCGTCACGGCTTTTAAGCAAAATGAACGCGATTTTTTAGGATTCTCAAAACCACTTGTCATGTGCCAATGTGTTGTTAGAACAGTTTTCAATTATAATGTTTCTGATAATATAATTTTGCATATTTAGATATTTTTGGTGAGGTTTAAATCGTAATCGGTACAATCTTAACCTTTAAATAAACGTCAAACCGGTCAAACGTCAAATATTGAATGTCCGTGGCTTGAAGCAGGGTAGGGGATCTCTGAAAGCGCGAGGGTGCTGCCACATAGGGAGTCCCGACAGTACTAAAATTTCGATTAGATTTTTGTAGCATTTCTAGTTAATTATATCCCTATTCTTCTAATTACTTTTTCCACTGACATCTGACATAACTACTGACAGATAACAGAAATGAAATGGTGACATGTCAAGAGTTCCTGGAATTATTGGCCACCGATATGTTGAGTATTCAGCTAAAAAGTCAATTTAAATTTCAAGATATACGCTTCGGGAGTGTATTCATTATTTTAATGTAGCAATATAGATGTTCGCAATGATAAAAACATGCAAAAATCTTGTTTTGAAGGGTGGACCTTAACTGTCATTCTTGTGAGAAAAAACCACTTTTTGTTGGCCACACTGACCTTAGACTGACTCCTCTATTGGTAGCACTGACGTTTCTGAATTGACGTTTGACATTTTGACATATCTGTATCATTTTTCGTGTTTTTTCACGAAACTATTTAAAATTCACTTGTTTGAAGGACATTTTACCAGTCAACAAATGTTTTATTTTCGAGTAAATTGACAAGCTGTTGATATTTAAATAGTTATAGAAAAAACAATCTCTTGTTAATAAAAAGCAATAATTTTTTTCAAGACTTGGCATGTCTAAGAAACGAGTACAGGAATTATAATTATTCCAGTCGAAGGTCGCATGAACAAAGATACACTAATAAGGTGGGGCTCTAGCATAGAATATGTTACATAAAATATCGGTCGTTAAGAATATATACAGAAGGAAAAATAAGTGAATGCATTTCACAATGCAGTCAAGCAATATTCACGGTAAATTTTCAATTTGCAAAGCTAAAAATTGCATTCTATTGAAAATAATTATAATAGAAAGAAAGCACCTACCCACTTAAATAGCTTTTACATTTTCCCTTTCACCAATTTATTCAAAGAAGTGAACTGTATTACCTTTTGCTTCAGTTGTTTTTGTAAATAATAATAATAACTGTAAAAAACCAATTATTGAAGTATAAAAAACGTACCTACTACAAAGAAGTAAATGCACTTTACTTAGTTTTTTGCTGTTATACATTATTTATATTATATATAATTCAAACCCCTCCCGGAGTTGACTGACTAAACTGTTTGACTATTAAAACGTAATAAATACAACAAAAAACTATGCGTAACTTCTTCCAACAATATTCGACAGTCAATTCCTTCAAACTAAACCTCAAATATCAATAATAAAACAGCTTCGTCATGAAACTTCGTATGTTACGCCAATGGCAAGAAGTTACCTATAGTTTGGCAAGTTTATCTGAAGCTATGCGGCGTCGGTAAGAGGCGAGGAAGAACATGGCGCCTATCTGTCATAAACGTACAAATGGCGTACGGTACCTATTTTACCAAGTAAAACTGAAAATACAAAGGTAACTGACAATACCAACGCCACTGGATAAATCAATATCAGTCAATTGACGAAGTGAGAGGGAAGATCTCACGCACGTGCTTTCCAATAAGAAGTCAACTGGTCGATACAAATCACCAATTATGTAATTCGGAGGGTGTGGTCATAATGGTTTTCGTACAACGCTGCCAAAGCTTCAAAAAATCCATAACAAATTTGGAAAAGTGTTCATCTTCAAATATTCATAAATTGAAAAAATAATGTTAATAGAATAAATCCAAGGAAACAAGCATAATATATTATAAAATTATTAAATTAAATTATTAAAATTAATTATTTTCAATATTGTTAATAATAGTTAAACGTGGCAATGTCGAATGTTTTCGACTGCATTCCTTTCGCGGTTTCATATAAACTTGCCAAAGTATACCAAGCGACATAGGTAAACAGGGCGGATTTAGGTTTCTGCGCAAGACAGTTGGCAAATTTCACGTGTTTTATTCTAATATGAAACGGTGTCTAGAAAGTTATTGTTTGTACATAACCTCAATTCATTCTTTTCTTTGTATTTTCCTTTATTTTACTGCTTTTGAAAGAAAATATTTAATATAGATTACCTATCTTCTACTAATTTGCAGCTAAACTATTTCGCTGTAAAATCGGGGATTCCCAAATTAGTTATAATTATTTTTGAGAAGCAATAAACACTTTTTTTACTTTAAAATTTCATGATTATAAAATACTTAGTATGTTAAGAATTCTGTGTACATGGAATACTATATCAAGTAAGGAAAATATGTAGATATTAAAAAGATATAAGATATTAAAAAATAAAGTTCCAGTATTGTCTACTAAAAAATACTGTCAAATTTTGTGTGTCGCTGTCTGTATCCAACATTCAAGTCGTAATATTTCTAATTTCGTATCCATATGTCCCGCTGATAATAATAAAAACTGTTGAATAACAAATGACAACAATATTTCTCGTCTATGATTGAAATAATATACCGGCATATACTTATAGATTCTAAATGCTTCACTTAAAATTCAGGTCATGCTATTTTCACAAACTATTCCATCAACAAATATGGCTTTCATTTTGCACAGTAACCTTCTTAATGCAATATCCATTTAAAACAATTTATTCAAGTTGTTGAACCAAAAATATCGTTATATTAAATAATAATAATAATAGTAATTTCCGTTACGAAAGTCGAGTTTCTTAACCTAACTTATTTCCTGAATATACAAGAGCTCGTACCAAAACTTGGGAGATGATAAAGAGGCTGAAAATGTATGAAGTTTATCAACGTTAACGAACTATAGGCTCCTAAAGTTAAAAATTGTTCTAGCTTATTCTAGGCTTATTTGGCCTCAGAGTAACAAAATAGTTAGATCAGGATTATGCTTTGACAGTAGAAAAGCTCTATTAGCCTTGAAAAGACAACGTGTTGTATCGGGGCTAGTACTAGAGTGCCACCAAGATTTAGCTAACGCCTCGGCAGATAACAATATTATCCCTAGGTGGGTTAAAGGGCACGACAGGAGTAAGGGTAATCGCGGCTGATTTGAAAATTTTAGGACCCAGTGACACCTACTGACGACTTCGACAACTGCGGAACTAGCCATGGCTCAATCCCTTAAGTGATGGGATGGAATCAAAGGATGCACTCTTGCCAGGAGCACCCTGGGCGACCCTGGGAAGCTAGCGTCGAGGAAATATTTGGCGATGACCAGGAAAAACCTACGTTTAACAGTAGGATTTCTGACTCGCCACTATCAACTAAGGAAACACCTCCATACTATGGGGCTAGTGGACACACCTCTATGCAGGATGTGTGAACAGGAAGATGAAACTGTCAGGCATGTCTTATGCGAGTGTCCGGAGATATCGTCAATAAAAGAGTGTGTGTTCGGTGAGTCTTGGCTTACACCTGCCGATATAAAGGAGATGTCTCCCAGTGACCTGTCCACCTTCCTGGGAAGAACAGGATGGACGATGACCTAGAAGGACAACTCTTTTGGAGGATGTACAATGGGGCACATGTGGCCTAAGTGCTGTGAGCCTCCCCACATTACAGATACAGAGATACAGATAGATCAAGATTACTTTGGAAATGCCCTGTATAGATAAATTAAAAAAAAAAAAATTAAAATACAGCCCCTGCTAAATACTGTTAATGTAGCTTTCTATAAGTGAAAGAATTTTTGGAATTATCATCAGTATGAAAAAGTTTATGTGAATGTTATTTCTTGATAACTGTAGCCGGAAAATAATAGGGTGTTTTCGAAAATGTACATATTCTGAGCCTAACATATATAATATTATAGTATTCGAATATCCTGCGGCCTAATGAAAACGATAACGGTATTACAAGTAGTTCTACTACTTTTTCTTCGAAATTTATCACTTTATTGTCTTTATTGACTGGTCTAATGTTGTTTATAATTTTCTAAAGACATTCCAAAGAAGTACGCGTCCTTACCAACATTTAAATAAATTATAAATTGCTGCAATAAGATAACAACCTTCGTTGTAGAAAGGTACAACATTTTTAAAATACTTTTGATCGGTTACTTTGATAAAGTAATAGAAAATATTGTGCTTGTGTTGTCTTGTCTTGACGTATCCCATCCTGTATGAAACGGGCGCGTATGAGCCACATTTTCACGACGCACTTTTAGAGACACGTCATTATTTAACAAAAATCAAACTGAGCAATGATCGAGTTTTTTTTTCTAAGGAGCCGTCCCTTCGCCGGTACCACCTCAGCCTCCTGGGCTTATTGTGGATACTCCTAGTGTTCTGACTACAACCTATTCAGCCATTCCGTTCCCTGTATTAGATCATAAAAGTTCTTTGCTGGTTGGTTTTAGAAGTCTTCTGGAGTCATTTGGGGTCTACCATACACTTTCTGCCTTCTGTGGTCCAGCGACTCACAGTTGCATACTATATGCAGAGCTGTTTCGGTATCCTTTTTGCATCTTCTGCATGTAATGTCTCCGTTGTACAGCCCTATTTTGTTTAGGTGCTCCTTTGTGGGAAAGTGTCCCGTAGTTTGTTCCTGCTCATTGAGAGCAGTTCTTTCGCTACTTTTTCTGATGGTTCTTTTATAAATTTCTTCCCATGTATTTGCCTGGTCGTATTCTTCCAGTGTTTATTGTGTTGTTCTTTCAACCACCCTTTTAACCATGACCTCGTTAAGCATCTGGCGATGCCCACAGCAGGTTCGGGTCCGTTCATCAGAGTTGACGATCCTACTCTTGCGAGTTCCTCAGCTTTTTCGTTGCCTGCGATTCCTTTATGACCTGGGACCCACTCCAGTGTTACACTGTTCCGAGTCGCCAGTCTTCTAAGTTCTTCGCCGCATTCCCATACTAGCCGAGATGTCACCCTATAGCTCTGAAGTGCTTTAAGGGCGGCTTGACTGTCACTGTAGATACTGATCTGCCTGTTGTTTTAGGCTCTCATATTATTAGCCCTTGCACATGCAAGTATTGCATGGACCTCTGCTTGAAATACAGAAGCGTATTTGCCAAGCGAGACGATCAAGTTAGATTGTTTTGGTCTAAATCTCAAGAAGATGACAAAAAACGGCTCTAGAGTAACACTAACAAGAGGCTGCAATTTTATATTATAGGGGTCAGACTAGATAAAAAATTCAACATTAGCAATAAAATTCAAATTCAATAACATTACGTATAATTATGGAATTATTATTCTTGTTTTTATGGCCTCATCAGGGGTTTCGGTGAGGTTGAATATTTATTATTATCGCATATAATTGTGTTTATATTGTAATTTTATTGTATTGTAGATGACATTTAAAGGCTTCTGAAGCCTTCGAGGTAATAATTAAATAAGTGATTTCATGTGGAATTTAATTATGAAGCCATCAATTTGATTGCATCGAGAATTGAAAAAAAAAATAACAATAGATACAGTATTTACTTTTAATAACATATTGTTTTTATTTAATGGCCACATTATCGCATAATATCAACATCTAATAAAATTTCTCTATTAGCGGGATTAAAAAAATATTGTAAATCATTTAAACGACAAAGGAACACAGTTCCGGTAAGGTCTGGAGACCTAGTAGGCCACTCAATAACTTATCTATCGATTCAAAATAAATAGTTTACCAATAATAAGCTGGATCTTACCTTGTTAGCGGGTCTACAACCAATGCAATCAAAATGACAGCAGCTGCAATACAGGCTAAGTAAATAGTGGATATTTCGTATATTTCCTTATCATCTGGTCTCTCCAAATTTTCATTATTGTTAACGGTACTAACGCAGAAATTTGCTCCGCAGCTGTCGTAGTTGGGGGTACTGTTAGCAGAATGACTACTTCCATGCGGGTTACTCAGAACTGAAAAATAAAATGAGTTGTATTGTTTATTAGGCAATATTGATAAATACAATCATTAAAGCATTGGGTTCTTGTGTAATCAATTCCAAAATGGTACCTAACTGAAAGAGAAGGAAATGAAATAGCAAAGATATAAGCTGAAACACCCTTTTAGAGGCTGGGAATCTTTTGCTACATCAGCACCAATGAAGTATTGGAAGAAATAGGAGAGAAAAAACTGATGTACTGGATGTACACTGCCATAGTGAGACCAATCATCACTTATAGAGCCATTCCGTGGAGTAGTAGAACTAGCCTATTGGCGACGGGAGAAAACCTCTCCAAAATTCAAAGACCAGCCTGTATATGCATTACAGGAGCAATGAGAACATGCCCAACGGCAGCCATGGAAGTGATTCTCAACCTCACCCCTCTACATATGGTGGTGGAAAGTGTTGCAGAAAGAACAAGATACAGACTAAGTAAAGAGGGAATCATTAAAAAAACAACCTCCTCACAACCTGGGACATGCCACAAGACGGTATGATGAAAAAGTATAGCTTTTCAAAGAAAGTCGTTACGGAATTGAGCAACAATCCAAATGGGATCCAAATACCATTACCAGACTTGGAAAGAATGCCATTCAATGGTACACAGACAACTCAAAAGCATTTGAAGGAACTGGGATAGGAGTGTTCGGGCTAGGAACCAAACACTCTGAAAGCTTGTGAAAAACCCCAAGTATCTTTCAAGCGGAAATCCACACCATAAGAAAGTGCGCCCAGTTCAATATTGATGAAGGATACAGAAGACAAAGGATTATCATAATGTCGGATAGCGAAGCAGCCATTAAAGCACTGAGCTCTCTTGTATAATCAGTTCTAAAATGGTGTGAAAATGCCTAGACAAAATCAATGAACTAGGCGAGAACAATATAGTTACCTTACTATGGATTACAGGACACACTGGAATGGAAGGAAATGAAATAGCAGATGAACTAGCAAAGAGGGACTGAAATACCTTTCTGGGGGCCTTAACAGGGATCCTATAGCTCGAAAAAAGTTATTTCTTCCTTGGAAAGCCTTCAAAATTTCTTTAAAAAAGTGAGCAGTAGAATATCTTCATTTTAACTTAGAGATGACGCACTAGTGTTTATTTTGTATTTATTGATTTCTTTGTGAGTATCTCTGGCAACTCTTGTATATTATATAAACAATTTAAACCTATTAATTCAAGGTGAACATACTCTTACGGCGATTGGATTGCAATGGTCTTTTGTTAATGATTTACGCAGTATTTTTTTTTCTTCATATATCTCCTCGTATTTTTATTTCAGTTTCGATATTATTATGTATACATTATTGAAATTATCTTACCAAGAATAAACTACACAATATGATTATTAAAAACTATAGTTTTATCATCATTATAATGTTAAGTATCTAACCTATTATTTAGTTTTTTTTAAAGAACAATTTAAAGTTGCCACGATTAAAGTCCAAAGGAGAATGTTTGTCTTTTTATTATAAATAAACGTTGCCAAGTCTCTCTTCAAAAATCCCGATAAATTGGAAGACTTTTTTCTAAATTGGGACTGAACATTAAGCTCCTAAACATTTTCCAATACTAAGTTAAATAATGCTGACTATTCATAGTACTTTTTTTGATGAATCTTCTTTGTAATCGTCTCCACATTCCTCCTGAGCATCCCAGTGTATTGACTTATGTATGTACTTATATCCTGTTAGGATTCCTGTTGATAAACCTTTGTCTTCTGTATCCTTTATCAATATTGAACTGGGCGCACTTTCTTATGGCGTGGATTTCCGCTTGAAAGATACTTCCAAGCTTTCAGAGTGTTTGGCTCCTGGTCCGAACAATCCTATCCCAGTTCCTTCTATTGCTTTTGAGCCGTCTGTGTACCACTGAATGACAATCTTTCCAAGTCTGGATCCCATTCCCTCTTGTTGCTTAATTCCATAACAAATTTCTTTGAAAAGTTATACTTTTCCATCATACCGTCTTGAGGCATGACCCAGGTTGTCTGATTTCTAAAAAGTGAGGAGGTGGTTTTTTTAATGATTCCCTCTTTACTTAGTCTGAATCTTGTTCTTTCTGTAACACTTTCCACCACCATATGTAGATGGGTGAGGTTGAGAATCACTTCCAAGTGTATTGACTTAACCACAACACTTAAATAAAGCAAACAACTGACTACTTACCTAGTGAAGAAATAAGGTTTCCCCACAATTCAGCGGTCTGCCACGCCAAGAAGAAGAACCCAAAAAACCTCACGATAATACCGTCGACAGCTTGGTCTGTCAGTTTGGCGTAGACTCCAGCGACTTGCGTGAGATATGTAGCTTTTGAGGCCCACATAGGGGCAGCTCCGATTCCCACAAGTATACCAGCCGGTATTAAAGTGTAAAACCTAGGATAAAACTGAGCGGCAATGTATGGTGCGTAACACAACAATGAAAAACAAAGTGTCCACTTAACGGTAAGTTTTTTGATAATAAACGTAGGCACGAAAATGCAACTCACTACCAGAGCCGCGTAGATTGCACTAAGTGAAACTGTACCGAGTCCGTCCTTAGCATTTATACTACTTTGTAAATTTGCCGTTCCTTGGAAAGCTGTGAACTGGATCATGAATGCGCACGAGATTGCCGAAACGTTTTTGAGGATCCTCCATTTTTCTTTGGTGGACATTTTAAATTTGCCTTGTTGGAAGGCTTCTTCGTCGGATAGTTCACGCGGAGGTTTCTTCGGGGGTCCATTGTTAGCGTCTCCTTTGAAAGCTTTGTTGTCGTAAGCTCCGGTGACTGATACTGTGTATACGTCGTTGTGGTTGTTTGAGCCATCGTGGTTGGCGTTGTCACCACCGGTGTCGCTACCTACTCCGAGGGACGCGGTCATCTCTGATGGGCCGCGATCACCCTCCTCGATCTGTAACAAAATTTGATATTCAGTTTGTGGCAAATACAGTTTAAAGGGTTTCAAGATACAATCTAAGCCTCATAAGAAAGCTATTAAAATCTAAGATCAAACAATGCACCTGCTTAACAAGAATCGAAGCCCAACGCATTCTCTTTGATGTTTTGGTAACAAAAATGTATGACCTTGACAGACCGACATTGACAGATAACTTCAAATATCGGCGATATAATTGGTTGACAAAATGAAGTATGACAAGTATCTTATTATAAAAATGGCTCCTTTCAGACATGCGTATATAAAAAAAGGATCGGAAGCTTCGCTTCTTGTTAAGGTGGTGTATTCTTTGCTAAGACTAATAGTCCAAGATCCCAGAGCGATAAGACATAAATTATTTTCAAATAAATGAAATGTTGAGCTCTCAGTAGCATCTCGTGTGCTTTGAATACCTGTGTGTTTGTGGAGCTAGCCTAAGGGCACCTGGGCAGGTATCAGGTGAGAAAGGTAACTAGAAATAAGAGTCACTTATCTTAAATTTGTAAGTCTGATTTTTACAGAAGGTTTTGTAGAATAATATTCTAAGCTAGTATCATAAGTATCAGACACTTTCCACGGACCAAAACTTTTGTCAGACGCGAGTATGAGTGCGAGAGTACTATGAATGCGTTTCAGAGCGAGTGAGACATCTATAGTAACTTGGTTCCCCTTCTTTTATATATATTAACTTACAATGTCTCAGTCTAATGTGTATGTGCCCTTCTTGCACAACGTATAGTATTCAGTATAGTTCAGATCTGTTGGAGCACATATTACTTAGTAATAGTTGCCTTGATAACATTAAAATTTGAAAATAAATAAAGTTTATTTCTTTTTTGTGGAGCCTTAAAGCTTCTGACAAAAGTTTTGGTCCATGGAAAGTGTCTGACACTTATGATACTACTCTGGAATATCATTCTACAAAACATAATAAGAATCAGACATACAAATTAAGGTGAAGTAACTCTTATTTTTAGTTACCTTTCCCACCAGATACCTCCCCAGGTGCCCTTAGGCTACCTTCACAAACACAAAGTATTCAAAGTACACGAGATGTTACTGAGAGCTCAACATTTCATCTATTTGAAAATAAGTTATGTCTCATCGCTCTGGGATCTTAGTATATAACAGTTTGACCTTGAAATCCAGCTTTAAGCAAAATTTTACTCAGTGTGGTAAGCGTGTTTTCTTTCTTATCAAGAAAACAGGAAGTACAAACTTGACATAACTACTTCCTTTTGTATTTTCTGTTTTTGGGCAGTTAACTTATATATTTTTTTCATTCTCTAACTCCTCTCATTTATTTTTGACAATTTTTAAAAAAGAAAACGCACTTTAAGTGTTATCGGTTATTATATGTTAAATATATCTTGTTATATCATTCTTTCAAGTGTATTTCGTTGGCTAAGAGAAAAAAATCGTTGTTTTGAATATATTCAATTTGGAAGTTCACGTTGATTGAAGTCTAATAAAAATAATAAAGCTAGATATTGAGCTCTAAATATGGGGAGGACCACAATAGATCTGCAAAGGTCGCAATGGGATAGGTCAAAGAGCCACTCCAATTCTAATCTAATCTAATACACGAGGACCTACTATATTGGGGCAAGATTTTGCATCGGTGGACATAGATCCGTACATATCTAATATTTGGGACAAATGGACATACAATATTCGTCCTCTTAGCCATCGATTTTTTTATTTGTAAGATATAATCATCATAATCATACCATAATAGTTCATACTCCATCCAGTCCATAAAAAATGGCTTGAGAATTTTTGGAGAACAAATAAACAACTACAATTTCAAGTGATTTACATGTCATTGTCAGTACGTAACTTGAGGTTATCAATGTCATAGGCCAAGTTTTCATTTTGGACAGCCCATGACACTGGATGACCTTAAGGTCATTTTAGATTGGACAATTTTTCGTGCAATAAGTATTTAGTCCAAGTTTTGGAACAATATTTGGAACAGATTTCTTGACTATTCCAATTTATTGAACAATATTTAGTTCAAGATTCTGCGCGGTGATTTGATTTGATGATAAAATAAATATAAACTTTTTAAATTCAAAAATGTCGTTATTTATGGAACCGGAAAATTTGAAATATTTATTAATTTTCACGGCTGCTCTTGTCACTAAGCGAATATTAACTTTAAAACAGAGGAGAATGAGATTTGGCAAAATAAGTGGTTAACGAAACGGTCTAATGATGCCTAACTTTGCCACTACAGATTCTACGGCTAAGCTTCTTAAGTACTTGTTATGGTAATATTTGTGTTTTACATTGTACAAACAAGCATGTTTTGAGATTTCCTCAATTAACATTTCAATCTCTAGTTCATTCCAAGACATATTTTTCAACCACTTCAATACATAACCACAAATTATCAAGATTAATGACATGCTTACGATGCTTACAACATTTTCATAGAACATTTATATCGTGAAATACAAAAAATCAAATTGTTGTTCTATTTTTGTACAATTTTTAATACAATTCTCAATTTTAGACTTAACAATAAACTTGAACTAAATATTGCACAAGAGATTGTCTAATCTAAAATGACCTTGAAACTTAACATATCTTTAATACTTTTTATCAATCAATTAAACAATTTTCAGTAGATAAGGCTTCGTTGACTTCCTTTAGAATAGATTAAAACCGGCTTGTCTTCTCACTTACTTACCACCTTTGGGTAGTAATTATTCATGCCACTTAAGACGTGTATCTTCTTCATTTATATTAATAGTACAATTGTTACAACTATGAACATTATTTACGAAATTTGGATAAATGTTTTCTCGTATTTTCTTTAGTTGTATGGAATATCTTCTGACTTCAGAATTTCTCCATCTCTAACCAAGTTTCCTGTTACCACTGCAGACGACTTCTGGCTTCGTTTTTATTATTGACGCTTTCAGCTACATAACTTTCAGCAATAGTTGCAGATATCCATCCGCCATGCGTTGATAAAATAACAAAGCAGTCCATAATTTAATTCGAAAACAATTCACGGCAATAATTCAAGTCCTTAAATGATTACAAGTAGAAATTTCGAAGGAAATTTGGAAATTTTATCAATTAAAATTGTATGTTTAATTAAATTTTCTCATATCCGTTATGGGTTTTTACCAATGATATAACCAAGATAGTATATAAGCACAATTTAAGGCGATATGAATATTATATAATCAATAAACAATAAAACATGTCCAATTAATATTTGCATATAATAAAAATAATTATTATGCAGTGCAGTTCCACAATTTTTTTCAATATCAACTTTGGAAACATCGAAATAAGTGTGGTTCTTACGAAGTCAGCTAGAGTACAAAATAAATTTCATCAAAATAATCAAAAATCGAATCATTGAAGGTTCACGTTTGTTTGTACAACGTATCCTCTTATAAACTGTTTATATTCTTCGTATTAATATGTTGTTCCTTTCTGTCTATATAATCATATCTTCCATCTTTATTTGAAGTTTTACAATATTTATTCACAACCATATATGTAATGCTGTCATTACTAACGTTATTGAAGGTTAGAAAATGTCATATTATATATATAATATGACACCTCTACTTCCCGCCCTCACCTTCCGCCCTCACTACCCGCCCTCATCACTTCCCTACCCTCTAAAATAATGTGTTCCCATCTTAACACACCTACTACACTTATTAACCATTTTAAATTCGAATTCCCCGCCATAAACATCTTAGTGTCGAATCGGTGGTATAGATGGCGAAGTAAATATTAATTTCTTCTCTTCTGTTTATTTCATTGAGGTTATTTAGACCAGTCGGTAACTATTATTATCTAAAAATATTATATTCAACCGGCCCTCCACAAACTGCATCTTGTTCGCTGCTGGATTTTACCATGTGGGCGCAAAAGGTTATGATCACCAAGGTCGTCCGCTTTATACAAAGGACGTCAACCCTGTGATACTGGTTTTAAAGACTGAGCATCGCCATTTTCTATTAAAAAAAAGCTGGTTCTTGTGTGCCAATTACAGACTTCCTATGGTCTATGATGTAATATTCAATACACGTTTTGAAAGATACTTGAATTCTTTGTACAATAGATAAATGTAATTAAATCTTTTTCTATAATACGAAAGAAATATATTTTATCGAACAACTGGTACATAGAATGTATTTTTTTTTCATTTAGATAAGTATTGTGAAAATAATTATTAATGCAATTCAATATTAAAAAATTGGTTTTAAATAAAATGGCGTGAAATTGTCTATTCAACTGTGTTTTATCGAACAATAATATTTAATGTTTATTGTTACAAAAAGCTGTTGAAATGTTATAAAAATAAATATAATTTGTTTCCTTAACATAAAAATAATAATGACAGATGACATACACTCAATCTAACCTAAATCAATCTTCTTTTTTGATCGTCTACTACATTATACTAAGTAATTAGTCTGGCACTAGGGTGGAGAACGAGCTTTAGCGATCACAGAATTCCATATTACTCAGCGGCAGAATTCTATATAGTACCATAGACTTCTTATTGTAGAGATTATGTTTTTGATCTTATATTTTACTACTGAACTTCTGTACCTGTAGAGTAAGGAGGGTGAGCGTAGGCTCACAGCACTTATGCCACATGTGACCCATTGTACATCCTCCCGAGGTCCAGCCGCTTCCCTGGCTAAAGAATCGGCAATGCGATTACCTTTACTCCTGTCGTGCTCTTTAACCCACCTCAGGATAATATTGTTATCTGCCGAGGCGTAAGCTGAATCTTGGTGGCACTCTAGTACTAGCCTCGATAAAACACGTTGTCTGTTCAAGGCTAATAGGGCTTGTCTACTATCAGTGCAGATTGTTATGTTTTTGCCAGAAATTCTTTTTCTGGTTAGTTCTTTTGCGGCAATTGAGATACCAGCCAGTTCTGTTTGAACCACGCTGGTATTGTTTCCCATTCCCCACTTAATCCTTAGGCTTAGTGCTCTCGAGTAAACTCCACATCCTGAGCCTTCTTTCATTATTGAGCCATATGTATATATGCGTATTGCATTTGCAGCATCTAGCTCTGTGTTCTGTTTTATTTTTATTTTGTAGGGTTTATCAAACACAAACCTGGGTCCAATTGCATCATTGGCTGCCTGCAGCAGAGGTAGCGCAAAACGCACTAAACTTGTTATACATTTTCGACAAAAAATTAGTCATATTATTTTACACTGACGCTACAGAAAATTTCAAGAAAAAAACAACAGATATAAAGGTACTGTTAACCGGTTCTGTACGACACGATCATCTCTCGTTGAACATCTCGCTTCTTTCAATTTATTTATATCTTCAGGTAAATATATTACCATCTCTTCGTGCATTCTTGTTCCAGAAATAGCTACCAAACAAGAAAAAGAAATTGCTGTCATGATGCGAAGAGTTATCGGCTACGATTATCGGCTTTTTCTCGTCGATTGCTTCTTTTTTTTCTTCATTTGGTTTTGTAGTTGTTATGCTACTTCGTTTAACGACTGTAATATACAGTGTGCATTGTTTATATCGGTTTAAACGCGATTCAAAGTGGAAATCAATCATGGATAATGTTCTAGCTTTAGTAAAATATTCACAGAACACTAGAAATTGACGATTACTTTGTAGGTTTTATAAATAACCTTCTAACCAACTGAAAAAAGGGTTTAGATGAAGAAAATGTCACTGTAGTGATAGATTTTACCGCCACGGTGCGGCGTTGTTGTCTAATCACTATAGCTTGACAGATGAATGCAGAGTCTTCCTTTATATAAGATCCGTTTTGACCTTTTAGCTGCGTAGAATATAATATTATGTAACTGATTTCTATGAAGAATATTATTAGTTGAAATTAAGCAGATTTGAATCAAATGAAGGTTTTTTCGTTTTATAATGTGGATTATATTTATAGAAAAATCGTATTATAAGTTTCTAATATGATTGAAATTATGTATTCGCAAATAATTACCATTATATCACAATTGTTTTTTTGCTTCATTCATGAATGAGAATTGAATTATTCAAAGAATGAAAAAAAGATTCCCGTAAAAATAACTCGATGATTATGTAAATTTCCACTATCCTTTGAAAATGTATTAATGAAATTTTCATGGTTACTACGACGTAACATCTAATCCAAATTATAGTAAAGCTCGGCTTTGCTCAGTGATAAAAATATGTAGGATATATAATAGAGGTATCTGGGGTACCGCAGGGCTCAAACCTTGGCCCACTTTTGTCTCTGATCTTCATTAATGTTACTCCATTTTGTGTATCATCAGAGTCCCTTCTGTATGCAGACAATTATAAAGTATTTACAAAAATCAATGAACTTAGTGAATATCTGGATTTGCAAAATAATTAGGATGAGCTTTATGGTTGGTTAATTAATATTGAACTGGACGAACTTTTTTATGGCGTGAGTTTCCTCTTGAATTTTTTTTCCATGTCTGGTAATAGTATTTGGATCCAATTCCTTCTTGTTGCTTAACTCCGTAACGAATTTCTTTGAAAAGTTGTAGTTTTTCACCATATCGTCTTGGGGCATGTCCCAGGTTGTCTGAGGAGATGGTTTTCTCCTCTCCACAGACTACCAACGTAACAAATTTTCTTAGAGCCGCGCTTTATTGTTCTCTCCTTACATCTAGCATGTATGACTGAAAACTTTGATTGAGCTGAGTATAGATTTAATGGTGGCTTATTTAAACCTGGCTTAAGCTTTGTTATTTCTCTATTTCAGTTATATTGAACATATAGGTATTTTGTAATAAAAGAATAATCATACAAACCTATTAACCTATATTACAAAATCGCGTTGTGTATGCAGCCTTATCACTGATGTAAAACGTGGTAAAAATACATTACTATATTACTTTGGTGAAATCAATTTTATTGAAATAGTTTATACGTATTTCAACTCTCTTCCATTTCAATGAGCAGAGGTATTCAACATTTTATATAAATTTGTTCATTTTAATGTGTTTTCTTATGTATAAGGCAGCAAAAGAACGATTATTAGAATCAATGGATCACAAAGTTAGACGTTTACCGCCATATTATTGCCCGCACTGCGGAATTGAAACAGTTAATAAAGAAAGTAAAGGAATCAAGAAATTATTAAAACTAATGGTAACTATCTTCTGTATGTTCCTTGTGGTATATTATTCATTCTTTTTTAAATTTTTTGGGAAATTAAACCACAATATTTTTAAATTCTTTACTTCAACGTTTCGGTAGCGTTCCAGCTACCGTTGTCAAGAAAAAATAAGTAGAAATTAAGTAATTTTTTATCCCTAGCTGACACAACAGAAAAAATTTGACAACTAGACAATCAAAAATTATTT